>JAOSBL010000211.1:34497819-34511374 GCA_027568915.1 Erythroxylum roraimae
TTGTCTATAGAAAGAGCTCGATTGTCCTTACATGTGATGAGCTTCAATGGATGATGAATTCTTTTTGGTGGGGGAGGAAGGCGGATGGGAGGAGGAATATTCATTGGCTCTCATGGGAGCGTATGTGTTTGCGAAAGGAGGAAGGTGGCTTAGGCTTTGGAGAGCTACACTGCTTTAATATTGCACTGGTTGGAAAGTAGGTATGGCAGCTTCTTCGTCATACTGATACTCTTTTGTATCGGATTTACAAAGCCAAATATTTTCCGGGGGCGAATGTTTTGTCAGCTAAATTGGGGTCCAATCCAAGCTGCGATGTCGTGAAGCATGGTTTTCGGTGGTCTGTTAGGAATGGGAGAGACATTCGGGTGCTAGATGAACCTTGGCTTCCTAGGGAGAATGGGGAGTTCTGTGTTGTGGGGGATGATGCCACGTTGGGTAACTTGATGTGAAGGACTTGTTTCATCCGAACGGGAGGGGATAGAATCTAGATATGATACTGGAGTTATTTTCAACCGAGGATACTCAAACCATTTTTGACCATTTCGGTGGGGAGGAGACACTATGACAATTGCCGTATTTGGCATTATTCCCGTAGTGGTTGTTATACAACAAAGTTAGGTTACCAGTTGAGTCTGAATTACGCAGGAAGGGTGTATGGGAGAGTAAAAGGTGATTTTGGGGGAAATTATGAAAACTGGCCATGCCTCCTAAACTTAAAAACTTTATGTGAAGAGTTTTGAGAGGCGTTTTACCCACGTGTTGTAAGCTAGTACAGAGGCATATGAACATCAATGTTGGTTGTGTCCATTACGGGGAAGTGGAGGATGTTGATCATGCTCTAATTTTTTTGTGAGGAGGCTCGAGCAGTGTAGTCTCTTTGGGGAGGTGGCATTATTGTGCATGTGGGGGTGGATCTTAACTAGTGGTTTGCAAAAGTGTGTAAGAGGGAGTTGACGGTACGGGTGGTTCAGTGGTGCTTATTAGCTTCGAAGCTATGACAGGCACGTAATGATAGGATTTGAGCGGCCAAAAGGTACTCCTCTTTTACTCTGTATCGCATGGCGTTATACTATATTAATGACTGGCAACAAGCTAATATGAACAGAACCATGCATACCCATGCAGTGGAGGGGAGTGGGGTCGTGGAGGGACTGGGAGATGAGGCACAACTTGATTGGTTGTGCTTTGTTGATGACGCAACTTTTGTGGAGAGGTGTCTCTATGGCTATGGGGTTATGTGCCAAGATGGGGAAGGAAACTTCGTGAGAGCAATATCTGGCTATTTTGAAGGGCGTTATAGTTCAGATGTGGATGAAGCTGTGGCGCTGCGGGAAGCATTAACTTGGGTATTGCCTCTTTATCATGGTCGAGAGGTTTTTTACTAAGATGCTCATAAACTAGTTTTTGCTAGTAATAATTTCAACGATTACTGGACTGAGTTTGGTAGCGTAATCTTTGAATGTAAAGAATTATTAAGCGCTAGATCTGAGATCAAGGTCCGTTGGGTTCGTCGACAAGCCAATGTGGAGGATCATAACTTAGCAAGGGTCTCACATTTATATGCTAGCCGTTGTAGTTGAGCTTTCCCCCGACATTCTGATTTGATGCTATTAAAATTGACTTTATTTAAAAAAAAACTCTATCACAACTAGAAGATTATTCATAATAACTTCTTGAATCCAAGTCAAACAAGAATTATTAATTAACTATCATTATCTAATTAATATCTAATAGGTCTAATTAATAAAGAATGTCAAAACTAATTACTTATATATATAACATATATCTTAACAGTATTTATAACTACATTTTTATTTGTTTCTTAAAGCTCTTTTTATGTATTGTTACGAGTCTCGTATTTGATTATTTATTTATTTGTATTTTTAAAATTATTTTCTTTAAATTCTTACAGATTGCGTCAATTTATAGTTTAATTATCAGATTGTTCTTAGACTAGGCCTTTTCTAGGACTATGCTATGGTCAATAATAATGTAATCAACTGCTTTAAGCCTGCAAAATAACATTAAAGGATGATTTGATGGCCAAATTGGTATCAAATTTGAATTAATTCGATCAAAACGTTAAACGACAATATTTTTGTTCATAACTCGATGGAACTTTGGGTTACCCCATGTACAAGCTACGCCCAACTCCTTAGTCGAATAGTTCGAGTTTGATCGTTCTTAACTTTGGCCTAATCCGTTACTAACCCTATCCAAAAGAGAAAAACATGACATACAAGCAGATAAAAGAAAACAGGAGTATATTGGGTGCCAACATATTCTATTTGAGAATACGTCGGGATCTATTTCTTCAGATTTATTTTGTAACCTGCTTCGATAGTTTCTTTTAATAAAACAAAAAGAAAACAGAAGTATCATAAATATATCAGACTTATTATACCAAAATTCTTTGTCATATTTCATAAACAAAGCTCAAGTAGAGCACTTGCTCAAGCAAGAAGTCACGTCGTCTAGGTCTTTGTACTGATGGGCGCAGTCTTTGTAGCATGAACGCGGACTATCTAGAGGTGCGGGCTTACAAATCTTGAAGCACTGTATAATACACCTGGGGTCTACGAAAGTGTCACATGACTTCAGGCACGTCTCCAAGCATCCTGCTTCCCGGTTTGGCTCATGATTATTAGCGTTGCTGGTTCTGGTGTTGCACACAAGAACGGTTAATAGCGTCACCAACATAATGGTTCTTGATCCAATTCTTCTGTGCTCCATGTCGTTGATTGATTGATTGCTAGCAAGTTTGTAAGCGCTCCTTGAGTAGATTGATAGAGCTTTTTTATAGCTCTCATTCATTAGAGTTTCATGTTGACTTGCTTTTCTTTTCTGTTTAGTAATAAATACTCTAAATCATTGCTCTTTCACAAGACATTTAATGAGTTAAATGCTAATCTTAATAATGTGGAAAATTACTATCTGTTTAGTAATAAATACTCTAAATCATTACTCTTTCACAACACATTTAATGAGTTAAATGTTAACCTTAATTATGTGGCAAACTACTATAGTACTTTCCTAATAAATACGATGTATGTTGACTAATATTTGAATACTGATGTTTTATTTCAAAAGTTGGAATCTTCTGCCAAACTGATTTCGCTTCTGCTGGAGAGCTCTTCATTTTACTCCTTGTTTTTAAGCCCATAGTGAGATGAATGTTGAAAACATAATTCAACGACGAGTAGGTCATATAAAAGGTTAGTAGCTGTATGCTAATGTCGAGTAAAGAAGCTGAGTTCAACTAACATCCTGTCATCATTCAACAATGTTTGAAGATTCACTATATCCATCAAATGTTCTGAAACTTTTATGAAGAAAGTGCAGAGGCATAATCTGATAATAAGTATGCAGGAATTTTAAGGAAATATATCAGTTAGAGATGAGGCACAATTCTTGTTGCACTAACTGCTGAAAAATACAGGAAACCTTAAAAAAATGCATTAAATCAGGTTCAAAAGAGCTGGCCAAAGATACAAATCATATCACAACATAAACTAAACTTGGCAAAGGAGCAAAATTTGTCGAGCAAAAGTTTGAAATTATCAGTTCAGTAATAAAAACAAGTTGATTATGGTAAGAAGTCGTGGTCTACGTTGGCCTTACCATATGCCTGAGCTCATCACTACAAGGTCGGCTTGAATCAGTCCGGCAACACAAATGCAGAAGCTGTTTATCAATAAAGAGAGAGACACTTCATTAGTTTGATCCATCAGGGAATGGTTTTAGTGCGTCTTTCTTTCCATTAACATAGAATTCCATGACAGCTTTCATTCGTGGGAGCTTATCAGGATGGTAATTGACATGAACAATCACTGGCCTGAGCTTGCTTAGGTTATCATCTTTCCTCACAGTCTTGAAGAGGATTTTACTGTTCATGAATAGATACATATCCATAGTTCTCTTGGCAGCATGAAGCCCATCATACCCTGAATGTGAAGGGAAAAAGAGTTCCTCATTGAAAACTGCCTGATCCCAACCACCCCCATGAGAAAGCCGAGCTGCCACACGATCCAAAAGCTCAATGGAAGGAATTGTTGGCCTGATGTAGAAAAAACCTGAGTTGTAAACCCATATACGCATTGTATGCGCATATCGAGCCCAACCCATAGCAGGTTCATCAAAGACATCATTGTATCCATAAGCTGTCATATTATTGTGACCATCACTCATTGACTCTACATCTGAATCCCTGTAAAGATGACTAAAAGGGTTCTGCAGATACACTATGTCAACATCTGAAAGGAGAACACTATATCCAAGCACCAAAAACTCTCTCAAAATACGGAACTTCAATGAAGAAACAGCATGGTTTCCTCCAGTCTTTCCAATAGAATCAATCCCCTCATCCGGGTCTCTTGTGTACACAGGAACATTGTTTGATTCACAAAACTGGGCAGTCTCATCGTCTAAAGCCACAACTAGATAATTAGGTATACCCACTCTCTTGATGCTACTAAACCACACTTCTAACATTTCTTTCACATTTGAATTTGCTAAAGCAACTATAATTTCTCTCTCAACAGCAATCTTTTCTAATATCTTTGCCAGTCTTGGGTTCACAGATTTATCTGGTACAACAGTGGGGTTTGTTCTTAAACCCTTCACAGTACCAAAAGGTCCAGCTTTATGTGACTCACCTAATGCCAACACTTGTTTCTGTGCCTGATCTTTACTCTGTTCAGCTAATCTGAGCTTCTCATTCAGTTCTTTAACCTGCTTTCTCAACTCTGCATTTCTCTCCGATTCGGACTCAAACTCTGCTTTCAACAAGTGCAACTTCTCAGATGATTCACAGGTTCTTGATGACACCTAACACGAACAATAACAACCATAACTAGAAATCAGAAAACAGACCAAGATTCTTACCCTAAAGAAACACAGGGACAACTCCATCCTAGCTAATCATCTATGGAAACTCAGTTAACAACTCACAAACTAACTAAAGGGATCAATCATAAAAACTAATTTTACATGAGAGCTCTAATCACCGTAGTCGTTCTAATTTGTGAAACCTAGATCAATGATGCTTTAAAACAACTGGGGTCGTCGTTGTGAGACAAAGCGGATTCATAAGCCATCCAAAAACTTCCTCATAGATCAAGACTCTTGTTAAAGCTACAATCTTCCCAACACAGAACACTAAGTCATACATTGTATCGATGCGGACAAAAGCTTTGATACACAAAAGCACAATGGTCAACGGTCATAACCAAAAAGACTACAACTTTCAGAAGTTTGGTGAAAAGGGTGTACCTGAGAATCAGATTTGGAGAGGTGGCGGCCGTTGAACTGAGGATTGGAAGCGAAAAATCCGTGAGGAAATAAGAGAGCGAAGACGCATCCCAACAGTATTCCGACGGCTATAGCGGCGGCGATTCTCGATTTCCGAACAGAGTTGGCATTGCCGGGTCGCATCAGCGGAACATCTCTGCGTCCAATCATTGTTGACTTGTGTTTGCATCAAAGGAAGTTAACTGGAGTAGAAGTTCTTTAGAAGGGGTAGCGAGATGGTGAAATATATTTGATAAACATTGTGACAGAGCATGTTTAGTGGTTGACTATGAACATAACATTAAATATCCATTTCGCTGAATGGTGGTGTGTTTTTTATTTGGTCTTGAGAGAGACAGAGTTGTCTGCTTCAGACATTAGTTAAATTTACCATAATCAATAAACTTGGCAACAGGGAGAGGAAGAAAACTGGATCGGGAATCCATGGAAGAAGATAAACATTTAATATAGTTCTTTTTACGTATTGCACCGTCATCAAAGGTGTCGTGGTGTAGTTGGTTATCACGTCAGTCTAACACACTGAAGGTCTCCGGTTCAAGTCCGGGCGACGCCATGAAAATTATGATTTTTTACGTTATTCTTCAACGAAGATTATGTTTTCCTTATATTTATAATGGTAGAGCTGAGTCAAGTTTCTCCACTGAAGCTCAACATGTCAACAGTTTTAAACATCAAAATGTTATTACACTTCACTATTTTTCAAGGAAAAATTGTGTTATTCTGAGTGAAAATTACTCATCCTATTAAACTAAAATGTTGGCAAAAACAACTGAGAGTTTCACTCATTAGGATTTTATAAGAATGTGGATTTTCAATTCTGACTGTAAAATTCAAGTTTTCAATATATTGAACACAACGGCCTAACACATGGATACAGGGGCTAGAAACAAAGTTGATTCTCAAATGAACTTCCAACTTAAATTCCATTTGATCAACATGGAATAGCTTCTAACTCAATCAAGGACCTGAGTTAGAGAACAGGACTTTGGCTGCAGAATACACCAGACTAGCATCACCTGCAGGAAATAAAATCATATCAACAATAACATCAGCCTTGCCTGAAAAGATAAAAACTTGATTGTTCTTTCTAAAACCAGAAAGACTTCACAGTTTGTTCAAATCCTCTCTTATCTTCTTTACCCTTATCTGGTTTATGAAGCAAAAGGATACCCTAATCCTAAATTTGTATATTTTAACAATAGAGAAGCTCGTTTTTGAATGTTTTCAGTGATGATGATCAGAGTTGGAAATTGATTGTGTCCACAAGATATAATCAGTTTAGATGATGCAGACTATTAACACTTTGTTATGGATCCATATGTCGCAAAAAACTAGTACCGCTTCTAAATGCTATTGAGAAACAAATATGTCATTCATTCATTCAACCTCACTTCTAGCGAAATCACCAGATTCTATAAACAAAGTCTAACGATACCTGCAATTTTGGCCAAATCAAATGCTGCAGGCACATTTGTCTCTGCCTCAACAGTAGATTTGGCTACAGCAATGCCAACTGCCACACTCTGCATGACATCTAAGCCTGAACAAAGAGAAGCAAGAGTCCCACCAACTAAGCAGTCGCCAGCTCCTGTAAGCCTCACAATAGATGCAGGAAGTGCGGGAAAATGTACAGCAAAAACATCAGAAGTTAAGTCGGCTATCTGCCTGATTTCAAAAGTTCTCATTGCAGGACAGCTTGGTGCTACAAGATGGTACAATTTTTTAGTGGGTTTATGTGTTCTTGTTTTCTCCAAACTCAGTTTCATGAACTTTGATCCTTTCGAGCACAAGAACACTCCATTTTCACCAAGAGTTAGAAAAACCATCTTGATACCTTTCTCTAGCAAAACCAAGATTGCTGGCTTTAACATTTTGAATAAATACTCAGCTGAAAACTTCTTTATGTCATCCTTTTCAATTGGAAAAAAGATTTCTCCGGAACACAAAGCATTTGCCATGGCAACAAGCTCATCTTCATTAGGTGACACAAAAGTTACCTGAAAAATATCTGCATCCTTTATGGGCACAATTATAGAGGTTTCCACGTACTATTAGTTCAAGAGTATCCTGTGACTATTCTTTCTGTGGTAAAGCATCAAAATCCAAAGCAACACAGTTGTTGAAATGAGATACTGAAATATGATTCAATATTTTGACCTAAAAAGATACTGTTAAATATCAAGTCTACCAAAAACTTAGAGTAAATCATCATACAATATTCAATGCATTATCAATGACCTCTTCACATATACGGAGTATGGTTTGTTCAAAAAATTCCTACCTCTCTATATCTCTAAGATGTTTGGACTTTCAAAAATCTATGCAAAAGAGATGCTAACTCCACAGCCAAAACATACACTATGTTAATAATCTAAAAAAACTCAAAGAATTCTCTTCTTATTTTTAATTATTCTTATCAAAATCAAGTACTAGTTTACAATAATTTTGTTTTTCTTTTATGTATGTACATTGTGGTGATTCACAAATTGAAAGTTTATATGTTTTTTTAATAAGCATTTTCCCTGATCATGGACTCGGTCATAAAAATAAAAAGTTATCTATTGAAAAAAGAAAATAATAAGAAAATAAGAAAAAGGTGGTTTATTTATTTATCTATTTTTATTTATTTTCGTTTTATCTATTTTACTTCAATAAACTTGGCGGAAATGCTGATGAAATCAAATCCAAACTAAATAATAATAATTCTACATCGATATATGAAAAAAATATTCTATCTAAAGAAATATTGATGAATTGAATTTAACTGGCCAGTAGGAAAATCTCACAGGATAGAAGATAAATCTGACTTGATTGAGCTTTCTGCTAATAGATGCAAGTAAGAATAGAAGGCAATTAAGGTCTAAAAATGAAATTGGATGAGTGTACTATACGAAGGCACTGGGAATGACTGGTTCTATTTGATTGCTAAGAAATGCATGACTTAGAACTAGGAAATTTTTCTTTTATGATCGATAGGTATAGACATCACAATTCTGAATTTGACCAGTTTCACCTTAACAGATAAGTGCTTGGACGAAGAAAATCCAACTTAATAAAGAGGTGACTGTTGTTGTAGATCTGCCTAATCTACAGTTGATTATGTAAGGAATTTTTTTGAATATCCATTATCATGATTAACAAGTTTTTAAGAAAAAAAAAAAACAACAGAACATAAGGAATGTTTAGCTTAATTCTTAATTTAGAAGTCAGTAAGCTGTAAGACTACAAGATAATAATGTTGATTCAACAAAGAAAAGATTTGAATAGTGAGACAAGAAGATATAAAACAACAATCATCAAGAGGAAACAAAGCACTTATAATATTATTGTATAAGAGCTAAATGAAGATTTTAGCACTCACAAACTTGACAACTGAGGCAATTCGTCTTGACTTTGTTACCGAAACAGGTTCAAACCAAACTGGGATGTCACATTCTGCCGCCACTGAGTGAATAACAAAACTTCATGATTAACAAGAGAAAGACAAATACAGATTTTCATTAGCATAGATGTCATTATCAAGCATCTGAGATATGAATGTCCAAGAGAGAGAGGTAGGCAGAAATAGTCTACTTTGACAAGAGGCTTCAAGAGCAGGGAGACCTAGATTTGCATCAACCATCAATATGGGAGCAGAAATTATTTTGGTCCTTGATTGCTGAATCCATTCAGGTGTCAGGAATTTTTCCTGAGACAAAAATCACCAAGAAACAGTAAAGATTCTCATAGTATTACATTGACAAAAAGGGAGTCAAGCCAATCCTGTGTGTAACATCATCCATGGGTGATTAACTCACAATTGCTTCCACACTTGCAATGCCAGCAGCCACCTCCCCTTCAGTATTGATTATATTGCACACAACAGCAGTCTTAGTGTGGGGGTGCTTCTGAATGCCTGTACAGCATTTAGAATGGACACACATCCCTTCCAATCATATCCTGATTCAGAAATTCGAGAAAAAAAGGAATTCCCACAAATAGCCCAAAACCCTTAAATGTTCAACCTTCTGTAGATAGTCCAAAACCTTTCCATTGCTCAAAAAGTTGTTTCCCTGGAAAAAGAAGTGGACTTTGAGATGTAAAAGTATAACTGTTGGCAACCACAAGGATACAGTAATTAGTCACAAATGTCACATCTCAAGAATACTATAAAAGATACAAAAGACTAATAAATCCATTAATTCATTTACAGAATATTACAGTGATCATGCACACATTATTCAATCTGATAGCACCCTAGAAATCTGGAGTAACATATTCAGAATTTTTATCCACAAAAGGTGAGATCCTGACAAAGCGACAATAACCTTCAGAAATTCAAATCATTTTTGTGATCAACATTAAATATCAACATCAAGGATCACATAATCTGATGAAGAAAGTATAAAACAGGCCCAAATTCTGTAGCTAGGTTCTCCTTACAAAATATCACAACGTAACACAGAAACAGAAAGCTAAAAACAATTACCTGCCATATCAAGGCCCACAACACTGATCATGTATGGTTTTGTATCAAGCTTTGCCATGCACTCCGCAATATTTCTTGCTACACCTCCTGGTACATAATTGACCTGAATTCAGTTACACAGTTAATGTAAGGATCAGCAAAAGGGAATCTACTAACCTGCTTGTGAATGGGATAACATATCAAAAGACAAAAAGAGATAATTCAATGGAAATTCAGGCCACCTTGCCAGGGCTGGTGGTTCTTGGAGATGGAGGAACTAAAGCAATGCCATGAATATCCAATATCATACCCCCTATAACGACAGGGTTTGTCACCTCTTCTTCTTCTTCTTCTTCAGTAAACCCTCCTCTTAAAAAAACCTTAACAAAACAGTCCACATGTAAGTATCACAAAGCATCAACCCAATCAAAGCACAAATGTATAACCACATCATTTAAAGAACTTTACTTTCTCAAGTGAATTGTCAGCTTCCAGTGGCAGTAAGAGGAGACGAGAAAGAACACCCAATCTTCTTTGAACACTCTCCTCCATGAGCTGAAGTGGTGATCTTCTTCCTCAAAGGTACGGCAATCTTCTTCCTAAGACCCTCCTGAGACTGAGTCAGCGACTAGCGTGTGTTCTGATTGCTCTCAAGTTCAGCATTCGTCGTGTAGTGTTCCTAATATTTGAGACAGATCTTCTGGGCATCGTTGAGCAAACCCCAGCATCACCATATTCATTAGGCTGCAAAATGAGCCATTCAAAGCCATAATTATACTTGGGTAGTCATAGGCCTTTAGGTTAGTGGACCACAGGCCTGTGAGGTTTGAATTGAAAGAGGATTCTAAACTAAAACTTTTATTTAACTTGAATCTTTTGGTTTGACATATGTTAATGTTAATGATTAAAATTTTCAACTAATTATGTCCATCCAATTATAAAATTTTTTGAATTGGTCAAATTTTATGTTCAATTTACTTTAAAACTCTTATTTTTAAAAAATAATCAGTTTATTACTTAATTATTTGATTTTATAAATTAATAAATTCTTATAAATTAAAATAAATCAATTCATTTTTATTTAAATTTCTCTTTTTTTAATTAAACTTCAAATTTTTCGATGGGTAAGAACAATATCTTTCAATCATATTTCAAATTCTTTAATTTTATTCAATTTTAGTTGATTTTATAACGATCTAATACCAATTGAATCTTTACATCTTAAACCTTTTATCGTATCAGTTTAACTTTGTGTCTAAGTTTTAAAACATTGGTTAAAATAACTCAAAAATCCAACATGGGATGTAAACAAAAAAAGTTATTAAGTAGTTTATATATAGAAAATGATTTATAGCTTATTGTTTTAAGATTTTAAATTAAAATATCAATCTCTTTATATATAAATAATTTCTCCTTTTTAAAATAAAAACAAATATAAAATTTCACACATTTTCTAAATTTATCTTATTTTTTTAATAGGTAAAATTTACAAAGTGTAAGATTTTACCAAAATTTTATATTTTAGAGAAAAAAAGAAACTCATTAGGTTGAATGTATAGTATGAAATCAATACTTAACCCACCAAAATCTTTGAAACTTATAAATCAATCAGATTTTAGTTAATACTATTATGCACATATTTATAAGCATATAAATTATATTAAAATAAAATAATTCAAAAAATGTAGGTTAAAATATTAGTAATTAATTTAGCAAAAAAAATAGTAATTATCATGTATTATTTTTGAGAAACTTTAGTATAATAAGATCACTATAATTCTTTAGCCTTCAACTTTTTTAATAAAACGCCATATTGAAATTGATTTATAGTTCGATGTACGTGTGCCTAGCAAAGTGTTAAATTATTATGACTAAATTAGAGAATCATACAATTATTAATGAGTATTGACCGGTGTTTGCTATTCAGGTTGATATGAAGATGCCATATGACAAAGAAACAAGACAAAGATTGAAGAATAGGGAAGAAAAAATAGGAGATATTGATGAAAGCTTAAGAGAAGCAAGAGTTTGCATGTGTTGGTGTGCGTTGATGAAAATTTTTGATAAGAGGCATGATTCAAATATGAGACCAAAAATCTGGCTAAGTTCAAAGGTGCAAGAAGGCAATTAACTTCGATAAGGAGATCGAGAAGCAAGTAAATCTATAAGAAAGCTTGAATCGTTACTAACTTAGGTCATGAATGAATTGCACGATGGACATAATTGTTACTAAATTAGTTCATGAATGAATTGCACGATGTACATACTTAGATGAACTGTACACAAAGATATCTCAGATAGCTAATACAAAAATTTATCAAGGCACTTGTCTTCAAGAGGTGACGATATGGCAATACTTAACAAGAACATGTAAGTAGTTAGTTAAGAAAGTGAGACCACTACCTTACAAATTGGGAACACTTTTTAAAGTGGTGAGAAAGTGGGTCAAATGATGTGACAACAGATTGGCATATTTTAATACATATTTCACATATGTTAAAATGGAGTTAGTGGCCTAAAGTAGATAACTCCTGCTAACTTAGTGGAGTTAGTAGAAAAAGTAGTAACTTCCTACCAACTTGGTGAGTTGTTAGAGAAAGTGGGTAGTTTAAACTTAGTTGGTCGTTAAGTTCTTTTAAGCCTATATAAAGACACTTTTTATAGTTCACTTGTAATATTAAGTAAGTTCAACCATCTGTAAGAGAGTTGAGAGTTACAAGAGAAAGTTCTTGTTAAGATTTTCAAGTAAGGAATTCCTAAATGGCATTATTGTAAAGTGCTTGAGAAGGAAGTAACTTCAATTCCTTTATATTGTTCCTTTGTGAATAAGTTAATAAAAGATTGGCTTTGTCATATCTCTTTTATTGTCCTATTTGATTGATTTTTATTAAACACTTGTGTGTTGAGTGAGTGAGTGAAACATTTAAACATGAGTAGCATGAGTCATAAATATCAATGTACCAAGTGCATAAAGCTCCCTGCTTTGCGGGGGTCTGGAGAGGTTCATTGATGTACGCAACCTTTCTCTTGTATTTTTACAAAGAGATTGTTTCTATTATTCGAATCTATGATCTTCTGATCACAAAGTAGCAACTTTTACCAATTGCCTCATGCTACTCATATTAACCAATATGAGTAGCAAGTTTACCTATATGAGTAGCATGAGGCATTTGAAAATAAATAAAAAAATATGAGTAGCATGTTTACCAATATGAGTTGCATGAGGCATTCGAAAATAAATAAACTTGTTGGTCAACAATCATAAAGGAAAGCTGAGTTAGGCTTTAACAAACTAAAGCTTGATTGTCGAACGAGGACTTTGGCAATTTTACTCTAGTTTCACTAAAAAAAAAGCCTTGTGATAATTGTTATTAAATATTAGTGACGAATTCATACATTGTTGAGAAATAATGGTCAATGAAAGCAATTTTATAGAAAGAGTTACCAGAATAGAAGTGATTATTGGTCCTCTAACCTAGTGAAAAAGGGTGTAGTTCCTTTCTTCAAATCATTTGAAGCTTTGATAATAAAACTTAAGAAACAGAGAGGCCATTAAAGGAAAAATTGAAATCTCGTGATGAGATGGGTTATAAATTATTGACACCCAAACTTTTTATGTCTTAGCACAAATTGGTATTTTAATCAGAGAACACTTTGGTGAAGGTGAGGGGGCCCAAATTTTCAATGATAAGTAGAGTACCAAAGAGTTCAAAAATCTCTTATACTCCCTCCGATTCATAATAAGTGTCGTTTTAGATACATTTTAATTATTCAAAATAAGTGTCATTCTTGACTTTG
>JAOSBL010000211.1:34647477-34661113 GCA_027568915.1 Erythroxylum roraimae
GAAATGAAGGCGCCAAAAGAAAATGTTAATTTTAAATAGTCGTCGGCGACGTTTTGTTGAACAGAACGTGGCAGTTTTTATTTCTTAACGTTTTATTAATAAAATGTCGTAAAAGATGTTATAAATTTAGGACGTTTTCATAAAACGTCGTAAAAAATTGGAATATTTTGTGACGTTTAAAAAACGTCACAAAATGTCTGAATATTTTGTGACTTTTTATAAAAAAAACGTCGCAAATAATATATTATTCTTGTAGTGAAGGCATATAGGAAGCTAGAGTTCTAGAAATACAAAAACTTGAAAGAAAGGCATGAACGATAAGGTAATTTCTCGACTTATATGATATATGAATCTAATGTTGTTATAGCCGCATCAAGTTCTTAATGGCTGGATATTAAAGTTTCTAATCATATTGCTTCTATAATGCAGGAATTCATGATAAAGAGAAAGTTGAATAAAAAAGAGGAAAAATTGATGATAGGAAATAATAAAGAAGTAGATATAGTCTATGTAGGGGATGTGTGTTTGAACTTAGATACAAGGTCAATCTTATTTTATATGACACATTCTATATACTGTCTTGTAGGCGGAATTTGATCTTTGTATCTAATTTGGATAAAGAAAGTTATAGTTTTGTATATGAAAATTCAATTATAAAGTTATCTTTCAATGCAAAACATTTTGGTATGGCCTTCTTATCATAGGGTTTATATAGAATGTGTCTTGCCCATGATGAGACATATGTTTCTTTATATGTGTTGAGAGATTGATAAAAGATAGAAAGGGTTGAGAGATTGATAAAAGATAACATTTTTTCCAACTCTAGGTTATAATGATATAGAACCATAAGTTGACTGTAAGTTTACCAAAATAAAGGAAAAGGAGTCAACTTATGCTTCTAGCTTATTAGAACTTATACATACAAATATATGTGGACCTTATACAACTACATTGTGTAATTCAAGATATTTTCTGATGATTATTTCTGTCACAAATATGTGTTATTGCTTAAAGAAAAGTCTAAAGTTTTTTATAAATTCAAGGTCTTTAAAACTAAAGTTGAGAACCAATTGAGAAAGTTAATTAAGATTGCCAAATTTGACTGTAGAGGTGAATATTATGACAAACATGGAGTTTCAGGATAAGAAAAAAGTCTGATTGCCAAATATTTAGAATTATATGAAATAGTGGCCCAATTCACTATATCAGGTAGTCCTGAGCAAAATGATGTGGTTGAAAGGCATACCCATACCTTAAAAGACATGATGAGGTCAATGCAAAGTAGGAGTAATTTACTTAATTACCTAAGGGTGAAGCTATAAAGACTGCCTTATACATACTTAATAGAATCATAAGCAAATTAATTTAAAAGGTGCCTTTTGAAATTTGGAAGGGGTAGAAGCCTAGTCTTGCTAATCTTCAAATATGGGGTTACCCTATTAAGATATGTTACTATAATCCTTATGAAAATAAGTTGCATTAATCTCATTCTGCTCATTATTTCTTTGTTGGATATCCTGACCATTCTAAGAGATATAGGTTTTATTTTAGAGATGGAAGATCTAGAATATTGGAATCATAAATAACTAAGTTTCTTAAGAATAATGTCTGTGGTGAGACTGGTCCATCTCATTTTAATGAGTGAGACAATTCTTATCCTTTAGATGATAGAAGGGTGGATATTATACATCTACAAACTGAAGTTCCTAAGGTATGTGTATATACTGAACCAATTCAATTAAGGAGATCCAATAAAGTGAGAGGACTTTTTTATATTATCTTTTTACATAGTCTATTTGAGTGAAAAATAATATAATATTGGACATGAAGTGGAACTACGTACTTTAATAGAAGTTATTTCTAGACCTCGTGTAAAATTATGGTGGGATGCAATGAGGAAGCGTAATAAGGTATGAGAGCTTATGGATTTATCTCATAACTATAAACCTATCAATTATAAATGGATTTATAATACCAAAAAGGACTCTCAGGGTAAAGTTGAGCAATTTAAAGTTAGGTTGGTTGCCAGAAGGTTCACTCATAGAAAAGAAATTGATTTTAATGTCATCTTTTCTCTTGTATCCCGTGAGGTTGCATTTAGAGTGATTATGACAATAGTAGCTTATTATAACATGAAATTACATTAGATAGGTGTCAAAATTGCTTTCCTAAATGGAGATCTTTATGAAAAGGTCTGTATAGAGCAACCTGAAAGATTAGATCAAGATGAAGTTGACATGGTCTGTAAATTGTGAAAATACATATATGGTTTAAAAGAAGCTTCCAAATAGTAGTACATAAAGTTTGATAAGATTGTTACCTCATTTGTCTTCGTGAAAAATAAAGTTGAAAGATATTTGTATTATAAGGCAAGGGGAGAAATGTTATTTTTCTACTTTTATATTTGGATGATATCTTGCTCGCATCAAATAAATTATCCATGCTGTATGAGGTTAAGCAACTTTTGGTTTAGCGTTTTGACACGAAAGACTTTAGTGAAGCATCTTTTGTACTAAGTATTCAAATTCATCATGACAGATCTCAAAACTTGTTAGGTCTATCACATAGTTCATACATTTAGCGAGTACTGCAAAGGTTTAATATGGTTTATTGTAAACATGTTTCAGCACCTATCTCTCATGACGAGAGATTTTTAACATAATGCCCAAATAATGATATAAAAAGAGAGACTATAAAGAATGTCCCTTATTTTAGTACAGTTGGTAGTCTAATATATGCCAAAGTATGCACTAGATTAGACATAGCATTCATTGTTGGATTGTTTGGGTAGGTATCTAGGTAACCTAGGAATAGGCCACTGGTATGCAGTCAAACGAGTTTTAAGATATCTCAAAGGAAAGAAGAATTATATGTTGACATTTAGGAAAGTCATCAATCTTGAACTAACTAGTTATACAGATTCAGATTTTGCTATATTTCTAAATGACAGAAAGTTCACATCAGCATACATTTTTATGTTAACATATAGTATTCTTTCATGGAACAGTCTCAAGTAGACACTGATAACTTTTTCAACTATGCATGTAGAGTTTGTAGTATGTTATGGAGCTACTTTATAGGTGGTTTGACTCAGAACTTGCTTTTTGAGTTATCTAAGATTGATTTGGTAGCTAGACTTATTCAGTTAAATTGTGATAATCTCTTTATTCAGTAATAACAATAAAAATATCATATAACCTAAGCATTTAAAGGTCAAATATATGACTATAAAAGAATTAGTATAGAAAGGTGACATGACAATGGAGCATATAGAGATTAAACACATGTTGGCTGATCCACTAACTAAAGGATTGTGCCCAACCAATTTTAGGAAATATGTATACAATATGGACTTGTTGAATTCTTTAGACACTAGCAAATAGGGATAATAGTATTTGGCTCCTAATATAGTTGTTTTATTTTTCATGTACTATGATTGTACATTTTATATGTATATTGATGATCATCATTGTATGTTCAGTTGTTTAGTTTGTAATACATTATCATAATGTAGGTGAAAATTTTAAGAATTGTATCAATCTTAAGCATTTTAAAATTCATTGGATATATATACAGATTAACCTTGAACCTATGTCTTTAGGACATATACAGATATATGGATAAACTTATGGATTTGACAAGACATAGGACGATATAAATGTTTAATTCTATAAAGGTTTTTTTTTAATGCAGTTTAACATCAAGTAAGAGAAAACAAATTTCTCTAATACAGTTTAGCATAAAGTTTAGAAAAAGTGAAACCAAGAAATGAAACAATGATATATTTCAGATAATGCATGTATTGTTACGGTTTGCCACACTTCATTTTCTTATTGATATCAGTAAGGTATTATATAAGTATGATTGTATTAGGTTTATGTCAAATATATCGGACACATGCATTTGATACTTTTTAGTATTGAAGACTTTAGGGAACGAACGATGAAATTTCATTATCTTTGGATCAAATATTTAATTTTGGTCTACCATTATGTTGATTTTCTTAGCTACTTTTATTATTTTCATTTTCATTATAATTTTTGTAATTAATATTTGTCCAAAGAAGTGAATTTTAGAATTAAATTCCTATTGGACAATTATTAATTACAAGTTTTTATAAATTAAAATTGATCTAGAATAAAGATAATAAATTGGTTCTATAAAAAATTCTGGTTAAATGGACAAAAGTACAGCATGAAAAATGAGCTCTTATCAATGTGAGCAAATCTGTGTATTGGGCTTGTGATGGGAGCCGATAAGATTTCAATAAATAGTTACTAAGGTTTTCTACAATCCGCTGATAGAAGTAGGTTTTCTACAATCCGCTGATAGAAGTTCATGAACATAAAGATTACTTTGACCCTTTAATAAGTTCGCGTATTCAGAAATGCGCAGAAAGACAATAATAGTATAAAGGAATTTGCAGAAACTCGTTTGTACATCGAGAAACCTATTCAAAAGATCCAAGAACTCATTCGAGCAACTTAGAAGCTTGTTGATCGAATTATAGATAACAAAATAAGTACTTTTTCACGTTATCTTCGATTATACAAGTTAATGGTAAATCTTGAACCTAAAGTTAAAGTTTGTGTTAAAGTTTTACGTCATTTTCTTTGATTAATGCAAAATAAGATGCGTAGAGTTAAAGCAAAAATTTAGTAAAAATTATTTTTAATGCCTTATTTCTATTATCATGAGGCTGGTTTATATCAATCAGATTTAGTATTCTGTTTCCTTAGTTTTTTTTTTTTGTTGTTAAACACAATCGCCAATAGTCATTCTTTTTTTTTTTTTGACATTCCCAATAGTCATTCTTAATATCGTTTTCGGTTGTACTGGGTTGAATTTACGTCTTCGATCTTTTTTGACTTACTGATCTATGATTTTCGTTGAATAATCGATATAGGCCAGTAAGAAAGAACGTCAGAATAGATGCGGCACAACTTAGGGGTAACACGTGTGCCCGTATCCACTGCATAATAAGCAATCATTGAAATTCGCAGCTAAATTCATTTGTAAATTTGGCATTTTTGATTTGGTCAAACAAAGAAACTATAAGCACTCGCATTGGACTCCTCTAACATTTGGACAACTATTAATTATAATTTCAGATTTTCAATAACTTATTGATTAAATTATGTAATTTAATTTAGACAAAAATAATAAAATTCTTCAATAAATGATCTAAATTGATAAGTCGAAGTTTGGGAGGAAAATAGATTCCGATTAGTGTGGACCAGACAAGCTTATGATGGAGAAGCTTGATATAGAAGTTATATATAAATGTTAAGGTTTGCTGCAATTGCACATATCATTCGTAACTATATAGATCTTGACTCGTTAAAAGCGCTTACATCTTGAGAAAACTGTAGAAAAACGTTAAATGCGTGTTCATGAGCGTTTTCTGTAAAGGTCCTAAAAGTTTAGAGTTCGTTTTGGCCTTGAAAATTGTTTTAAAAGTTCAGATAGAACCGAAATCAGATATTCCGTATTTCCTTCGTTTTTTTTAACCATTTCAAGAATGATTCAGGACACGTACTAAAGTCTATCCTAGTGTTACATAGACAACTTCTATGAAACTTACCTAGGCACTTCTGCTTTCTTATCCTTTGTCCAGTTATATAAGAAAGTTTTCAGAACATTGCACTTCTTAGTTGAAAATTTATAAGCTTCCCCAACTGCACTCAATCAATCACTCGGAAGGAGGGGGTCCACTTTAGAGGATACAAGACAAACAGGAATAGAATTTGTTCATGGGCAGAAGCTGACTTCATCAATGTCATGGGACTGATGGGAGTCTTTGATTGTTTTCTGTTGTTAGTCCATAACTCTATATACGGATATATTTCATCAATATTATCCATATAGTCTTCCTGGTATGCAAGCTGATTGCAGGTTGAAGTACTATGCACCTATCTGGATGGAAAGATTTATATAGGATGTGTAAATTACATAATGAGCATGGCGTAAACTTAAGTTTCTGTATCACATAATGAGCATGGAAGTTAAGAGTACTTAACATTGGATTAACTTAAACATATTCAAAGTAGAAGCATAGGAACTAAAGCTCACCATGTAGGCCAAATTATCATCAGACATTTGGTAATCTCTGATGCTAGGCGAGATAACTGACTGCTACTTGTTTTCAAGGATTGACGCACAATTTCTTTCAAAACTCAAATTTGGAATTAGATTTGCAAGTGATGTGACTAAGTGATTTGAGCTCAGCTTCGGTCAACTCTCCAATCATATTGTGTCTTTTCAGATTTGCTGAATATTCAAAATATGATTATTCGGGAGATTTCTTCTTATAGAAGAGTAACAAGTATGGATATTTCATACCTAAAATTTGAAATTATGAAATGTAAGAAATATAGCATAAATAAAATTGGTATCTTAATTTTAATTAAAATTTAAATATTCTTTATATAAGATAAAAGAAATAAGGTAAAAGGTTTGAATCTTTATTATGATTTGTATTTTCTAAATGCATGCATTTATATAATCTAAAATTATTAAAAATGTTTTACTGCATTTTTGTGGAAATTATTCTAATACAAACAATTATATAAATCAATTGTTAAAAATATGATAGAGTATATATGATTACTTTAATGTAACTTTAATAAGGTAAAATAAATCAAAAAATCTAAAATAGTTTTTTTAGATGCAAATAACAGCAAACGTATTTCATTCATAAAATTACAAGATAGGCGAAATTCAAAGGCACGTGAACTTGACTTAGATTTGTCTATGAAGGTCATTTCATAAGCTCTGCACAAGCACTTGGGGAGTGCGGTTATATACATTGTAGAGCATAAGCTGAACAATGTTATATTTTTATCCTTTAAGTTTGAAATATTTATCGGACTGTAATGACAAGTTGAACATGGCTCTACAAGATAAAGGGATGACGGAGATATGCTCGAATCAACAGTTTAGTTTCAAACTTCCACAAAACAGTCACCACAAATGGCCAAAGCCGTAAACTTAAAGACTTCAATAAATTACAGTGTAAATTTTAGATTTGAATTTACAAAAAAAAAAAAAGAAACAAAAGTTTATTATTAAAAATTTATCAAAATTTATCAAAATTAATTTTATTTTAATTAAAAATTTATTAAGTTTAAAATATAATTATTTTTAACACGAGTTACAACGATTTATTACTATGTCTAAGGTAATATGTTCGTATCAAAATGAGCACATGATCTTTGATTTGTCCTTGAAAAATCGACACCTTGACAATGACAGTACTTTAAATGAAGTAAGTTTTAATTGTAAACGTGTAGGTGTGAAATAATGAGAGCAAAATATCAGGGAAAGGCTAAGGTGAGGCTTATCGATCGTGACAGACTATTTGTGTAGTAGTTTCAAACAAGTCTATTAGTTGCAATTAATGACTAAAGTAACGTATCCAAGTAGGAGAAAATTGTAACACGGATTTGACAAATGTTTTATTTAATTAGGGTTGGGGTACTCTTAAACTTAGTATAAAATTTTAGAAAAAATTTCTAATAATTTTAAGGTACACTTCTCATTTCTATTTAGCGTAAATTTAACAACTTTAGCTCGTAAAATCCCTTGTTTTGTAAAAGTAAGAGAAAAGAGAGACATCAATTATCCGTAGCTTTTATTTTATATCTTATAAATAAGTTATTTTTGTGGTTCAAACCTGTGATATGAAATGCTCTTAACAAATTCAATATTAGTTAAATAAGAAAAGAGATTTCTATCTCTATCGACCCATTTAACAACTTTTTGATAACTCTAATTTGAGAATTGACACTAAATACTTATTCGCTTGAGAATAGTCAGCCACTTTTTTTTTTGAAGGATTGAAATTAATAATTTACAGTATCTCTTAATCATTGATGAAGTGTAATCAAATTACTTGCGCGAACAGGAAACTTTTGGACAGATTTAGTTTAAAATACTTTTCTCCACTTGTCTGCTGATGATTCACGGTTCTCAAATTATTGACTGAAGTGCTTCAAAGACCTCGTTTTTCTACTTTGATGTCTAAAGGGAAGGCCTAATAAATTTCAAAGTTGGATAATGTCATATTGTAAGGGCAATAGAAATGAGGTATCCGACCTTTATAATTTATGAAAACATTTAGCATTCTATTTTATTTATAATATATTTCATGCTTGAATTTCAAATAGTTTCAAGGATGTAAATGATGTTCATAATATTACTGGTGCCATTTTGGACTTATTTATTTTGGGACAAAGTTCAATATTTTTCATAAAATAGTGTTTTATTTAATAAATATATAACTGTAATAATGGCTACCAAATAATGTTCATTTAATTAATTCATTTATCTTATGTCTTCATTTAATTAATTCATTTATCTTATGTCATGTAAAAGATAAAATGGTAGGTATGGAGGAGAAAGAGTTATTGATTAAGAATTAATACGAAAGAATGATGTAAAATAACATTAATAGCGAGTTCTAATTTTAGTCATTGATTGTTATGATATCCTAGAAGATATAATTTTAATGCACAATCAAATAATTTAATTAGATAATTAAGATTATATTTAACAAAAATGATATTCAATTCGAAGAAGTACATATAAGCGTGACAATTTATTGCTTTTTCTTCTGAAATTAATTTTTAAAATCTCAATTGAACATGCATTAATAAAAAAAAAAATTCTAATGCATCCTGTAAACAATATGATGATATGAAGTTTTAATAGCTTGAGATTGCACACACCAATTTCAGTCTACATAATGATAATCCTACCATAACAACTTTTTTTTTTGGGAAAACTCTTTCATGTATGGAAAACACTATAATTTTCTCATCCATTTATGCACTTGTCTTAATTAAATATTTGGTCATAAAAAATGTGAAAAATAATCCAAAGTTACACTTGTCCAAAAGAAAAAGAAAACATAGACACGAATAGGTTGAAGTTAAATCTGGCCATGGATGTAGGGTACTAGAACAGGATCGTCTTTGGTTGAAGTGAAGGGATATAGGTTTAAGTAACACAAGCCGTCAACAAGTTGCGTAAAGTGAGGACCATTCTTATGTTGTTTGTTTGTGTATATAAGCCAAGTACTGGTACTCCGGCTTCCTATATCCACATGTTTGATACCTTTGTTTTCTATCCAAACCAGACATCACTGACTACCACCACTTGAGCTCTGGTTCTCTTCTCTTCTGCTCTTTCTCTCAATCTAAGAGAGATGGCTGGTCCTGATGTAGAAAGAAATGGCTCTCCTACCCATCCTTATGCAGAGAAAACTCTCCCGGACTTTGATCCTCCAAAGAAACCCAAAAGAAACAAGTATGCTATTGCTATTGCTATCTTGGCCTCCATGACTTCGATCTTACTCGGTTATGGTGAGTTTTTTCTCAACTTCAACTCTTGGTTTAGTCTTTAGTTCTTAGCAGGACGGGGGCATTTAACATGTAACGTTTTAAGACAAAAGGTCGATGTGTATTAGGACTAAGTGGTCGCCATAACACAGAGCCTGCACTGTCTGTTCGTTATCTTCTCAGAGCTTCTAAGCTGTTTTTAGAGTAGATAAATACTTCTGACACAACTTTCCATGGAAGATCTTATGTATGTATTGATGATCTACATATTTAAACACTGGATCTATGCTTTGTGTTTTGACAGATATTGGAGTGATGAGTGGGGCTGCCAAATTCATCAAAGCACAGTTCAAACTCACAGATGTCCAGATAGAAATCGTTTCGGGTACTATCAACATTTACTCTCTCGTGGGCTCAGCAGTGGCAGGCCGGACGTCGGATTGGATTGGTCGACGGTACACAATTGTGGTGGCCGGAGTCATTTTCTTTGTCGGAGCCATTCTGATGGGATTTGCCACAAACTATGCGTTTCTCATGGTTGGTCGGTTTGTCGCTGGTGTAGGTGTTGGATTTGCCCTCATGATTGCTCCTGTTTACACAGCAGAAGTCTCACCAGCTTCTGTGCGTGGATTTCTCACCTCTTTCCCTGAGGTTTGTGAATGTTTATTTAAGGTTTTAAATAGCATATTGTGAGTGCACACATCTATTTATATTTCACAAGTTTAGTACCTATTTAATAATAACAAAATATTGAATTGTTAAATAAATTTTCGATATAAATTAATCGAATAATTTTTAATTTTTAATTTAATCAATCTAAATAAATTTAATTTTGTTCGGTTTGATATGTAAAAAGGTTATTTTATACATTGGATTATAATAATTATCCATTCTGATTACAGGTTTTCATTAACACCGGCCTATTATTTGGATACGTCTCCAACTATGCATTCTCCAAACTTCCAGCTCATTTGGGATGGCGATTCATGCTTGGGATAGGAGCGATCCCTTCAATTTTCATGGCTCTAGGAGTTCTTGCGATGCCGGAGTCCCCACGTTGGTTGGTCATGCAAGGCCGTTTAGGGGATGCCAAGAGAGTCCTGGACAGGACCTCCGATTCCAGGGAAGAAGCACAGTTGCGACTCATGGCCATCAAAGAAGCTGCAGGAATACCTGAGGACTGTAACGACGATATAGTTCAGGTTAATAAGAAGAGCCACGGAGAAGGGGTTTGGCGAGAACTGTTCTTGCATCCAACACCAGCGGTTCGCCACATATTGGTCTGTGGAATTGGCATTCATTTCTTCCAGCAAGCTTCAGGCATAGATGCTGTGGTTCTGTACAGTCCTAGGATCTTTGAAAAAGCAGGAATCACATCGACAAATGATCAGTTACTTGCAACAATAGCCGTTGGGTTGGCTAAGACATCCTTCATCTTGGTGGCCACTTTTTTGCTTGACAAGGTTGGTCGTCGACCCTTGATTTTGAGTAGCGTTGGAGGCATGATTGTGTCACTGTTGACTCTTGGTCTGGCACTCTTAGCCATTGATCACTCGAGTGAGAAGTTGAGTTGGGCTATTGGGTTGAGCATTTTCTCAGTGCTGGCTTTTGTTGGCTCGTTCTCCATTGGTTTGGGTCCGATTGCTTGGGTTTATAGTTCCGAGATCTTTCCCTTACGACTTCGAGCACAAGGTACGAGTATAGGAGTGGCAGTGAATAGGTTGATCAGTGGAACCATATCAACCTCATTCCTATCCCTGTACCATGCGATCACAATCAGTGGAGCCTTTCTCCTGTTCTCAGGAATTGCAGCAGTGTCTTTTATATTCTTTTTTACATGTTTCCCTGAGACTCAAGGTAGGAATTTGGAAGATGTAGAGATGCTCTTCGGTCATTTTATCAAGTGGAGATCTGTTTTGAAGGATCAAAAGAGAAAGAAGACAGACAATACTAGTGAAAATGATGGTCAAATTCAATTAGGAACCAGAAGTTAAGTGTATGTAGGTTTCAAAAGTTTAGATTATAGGCTTGGTTTTATTTCTTTCACCTGGTTATCTTGGCAAGTGAAAGTAAAGTTGTACTTGAGTGAGTGTTGATAATGAGAACCCCCTTGTACCTTTGAGAAAATAACTACAAAAAGGATTGGATATCTATGAATATTTATCAATGACAGTATCAGTTCCTCACTCCATTTCATATCCTTATCTCTATCTTAATGGGTCTATTTGGATTGTCGACTTCTTAAAAATAATCAAAGAATGTGTAGATTAATCCTTGAACATTATCTTTAGGCGAAAGGTCCAACTTGCCTTATAATATTTGTCAAAAAGTCTTATACCCTAATATTTTCAAAATAGAACAATTTGCCCTGAAAATTTATACTCTATCAAATTAATGTTAGTCTCTATTAAAATTGTTCACCCAAATATGTTACGTAAGGTCATCTGCGAACACAACTAATGTGTATTTAACTAATAATTTTTATTTTAATATTAATTAATATGTTATTTATTATTTACCTATAATTAAAATAATTAAAATTGTTTTTATTTCTCCAAATTAAATCTCCCCCATCTAAGGAGTTCCCCTCTTCTTCATTACCGTAGTTTGCTTGTTTCATTCTCCAGGTTGGACAAGGCAAGGTTTTACTATTCTCCAGTTTGTGCATTGGAGGTTCTGTCATTCAAGGTTTTACTGTTCTCCAGTTTGTGCATTGGAGGTTCTGTCATTCTCCAATCACTCCAGTCATGGAAGCGTAGTTGAAAGGTATGTTTGCTCACTCACTTTGTAATTGTTAAATATTAGTAAATAAACATCTTATTTTAGTTTTAGGAGTTGGGTTATATCATCACTCATTTTCTTGCCAAAAAAGATTCCATCTTTGTTTAGTGTTTCTATTGGTTTTGCTATTTATCCTATTGGTTACTATACTTAATGCATCATCTTGACCAAAAAAAAAAAACGTCTTTCTTTCAATTAATTAATTAAAGGCAAGTGGTCCAACATGAGAAAAGTTTTATCTTTATATCAAACTTATGTAAATTAATGCCATCTTTCATTTTGGCATATATGGTTTCCTATATACCATTGTAATCAATATAGGAATTAGTGATGGCTAATATCAGTAAGGTTGCAAGACTTTTGATAGAAAATTTCATTAACATTATTAATTCACGAGGCCTTATTAGGATTCATATTGAATAAAATGTTTCCCACATCCTTTGGTAAGAATGGAGTAGTGAGTGTTTGATTTTGCTAATTATGAATAAAGGGGGAAATGAAGAAGAAAATAACTTCAACCTCCCTGGTTATGCATTTAGAAGATCTAAGGGTACCTTTAAAGTGTTGAGTAGTAAAAGTTTTTAAGTTCCTCTTAAGAATGTATAGTATTGCCTTAGCTTTCCCTAAAAAGAGTAATTCTATTTGAGTTATTTCTACTCAGGACAGAGTAATCTAAGAACCTAATATTGCCATGTCCTTCTTTAAGTAATGAAATTTAATTGCGCTAGAGAGGTTTTTTAATTAAATAAATTATATTTTGACATGACTGGAGGCAACAATGTCTTACATAAGTTTAGCCAAGAGACTAAACATGCTTAGTGATCTTATTAGAATCTTGGGACAGTTAGAATGATCAAGCCTATAAGTCACGATGAACAACTAGTAGATTGTGAATATATGTTAGACTTTTGTTTTTCATGTGTATCAATTGAAATATTCAACAATTACAAATATTTATATTATTTAAGCCATGTGTTTTCCTTTGTTGTAGTATAATTATGACTTTTTAAAATTTATCTTTGTAAGATGGTTGTAATGGAAAAGCTATTATGATACTTCATAGTGGGCATTTTACTTGGTAAGCCTCTAGAAAATTTTGGCAATGTGGACTCGGATTATGTGAGTTTGAGATAGGGATATGAAATGGGTGTTATTTCAGGTTATACAAATGTTGTTAGTATATGGTATTTGATTCACGAGAATGGGTTGGAAGAAAGTTTAATGAGATTATAATCCAATTAGAGTGCAATTGATTTGATTAAATTATTAGTGGTACATGGTCTGGTTGTTGTTTATCTGGAGCATGTATATGAACCCACATAATGTTTACCAATATTAATGTGACATGTTAACTGGCATAAAAATAAGATGGTTGTATAATTGGGATGTGATACTGGAGTGGATATATATGGATTTTGATTGTGGTGTACGAGTTGGTTTTGTTAAGTCAAAATGACTTTACGTAAATAATTTTGATGGAGAACAAATAATAATGACAAAAAAGCAGACGGAAG
>JAOSBL010000211.1:34696995-34710592 GCA_027568915.1 Erythroxylum roraimae
CAGGTGTGGAAACATTGGCAAGAAGGGACACATGCGGAAGTGTTTGATCCAAATATTGCAGAGACGTGTTTAACAAACGAAGTTCTCAGATGCATGCACATTGGATTACTATGTGTCCAGGAAGATCCAGCTCAAAGGCCAACAATGACAACTGTTGGTCTCATGCTCAACAGTAGCTCACTTGATTTGCCATTGCCAAAACAACCTGCATTTTTTATCCATGGTAGGATACAGACAAGCATGTCGATCGAAGGGATTGATAAGTCCGACCAATCTAAACGCAAGTTGGTGCAACACTCTGTTGACGAATTGCCAATTACTGACGTATATCCTAGGTAGAGTTAAGAACGGAGTTATCACCAAATAAATGATCATAAAACCTGGAGATTGTAAGTTCGTACATAGCGCCCGCGATAAGAACGTCAAAGTCTTCCTGGTTAAGATCGGGTAGGTCATTTTTTTGTTATCCAAATATCGTCAAAAATAGGATTAATGTAAAAAAATCTCAAACCTTACTCTTTTGTAATTATAGCTCTATTATAACTGGAGATTTAGAAAATAACAATTAAATATTTAAAATTTTAATGTTTTCTAAATCTATCCCAACATTTGTATCTTCGTTAATATTGTTGACGTAACATGTCAGGTTAGATATAAATTTAAATATTTTTAATAAAAATTGGATTAAATTATCCATATCTAACTTAATTAAAATAATAAAAAATAAAGACCAAGGATACAAACCCCACATTAATTTGAGGTTCAAACTTTCCGCTATTATCACTTTGAATTCAAAAAAGTACTTTTAGGCAATTATAAGAAACAGAATTGAAAAGAAGAAAAGAATATGTTTGTTTCACCATAAAAGGATTTTTCACTTTGTCTTTCAATTTTCATGTCTCTCTTTATTGGTTACTTTTTTATCTTAGTCTCTTATGAAACCAAACAAACAATTATAAGCACCACATTCAACATTCTTTCCCCTGAAAACTAGAACTACTTTAACTTCATGTACACATGAAATCTTTGTCAAATAATCCAACCTTCCTTGACTTGCAATCGGCTCCATAGGCTTTTTATGACTGTTCTCGCTTCTTTGTTCTGGGTCTAGGAAAACATGTCTTTCATTCCCTGCCATAACTAGGGTTTCCCTTATGTTCCTCTCTAATGTTTGGAAAATGCTACTTCTCTTTCACTCTCTCACTACTTGCTTTTTTGTCTTTTTCTTCTGCAACCCTTTTCTTCTTTATGTACATCTGTTGATTTGTTTTTTAGGTTGTAGGTAAGTTTGAAGCTGTTGGAAAGCCAAGGATTCGTGCATCACATGCATGGCAAGGCAACGGAAGTGTCGGAATCAAAGTTCCAACCCCACAACATCCCTAAAAAATCCAGCAATATCTAAGTGCAAGCATAAACAGATTATAAGAATATGAAATACAACATACGTACCTTGCAAATACTCCATCTTTCTTGAATCTTCTCCTTGTTTGGGTTGTTACAAACACCAAACACCTTCCTTGGCCTTTAGAGAGCACACAAAGATGAAGATAAATCAGTGTGTAAAGGTGGTTAGAGCACCAAACAAGATGAGTTCAAGTAGATGCTTTAATGAGAGTTAGATCAAGACTAAGTTTCATGCAATTAATCTCACGCAACAATTGCTTAAGATTGCATGAACAAATTTCAAGATCACTCCTCTCAACTTTCTGAACTCTTTTGGACCCTTAGACTCTCTATTAAGTGTGTTTTATGGCTAAAAATTCATGTGTACATAAGTGAAGAACTCACTTATATACCACCTGTCATTAAGTCTGTCACGATTATTGCCTATAAGCTATGATCGTGACTTACTTAATGACAGCCATCCACACTTTGATTTTTATCTGATCTTTTATACTTGTGACCCTTAAGTTCTCGGTTATTTTGGGCACTTGAATTAACTCTTAATCTGAGTATATCATGGTTTCATGCTACTTAAATTAACTCTTAATCCAAGAAAATCATGAAGGGTTTCATGATGCTAATTTATCGGAACATAAATGAATTAACACTTGAACTCTTCGATAGTTAATTATTTGACTTACGAACCTATTTATAAGCGATTACGTGCAATTCGTCCCTTCACCATCCTATACCTACTTGGTTCGGAGTATGAGCTATGTGTCAACTCTCACTAGACTGACTATGTCAGATCTAATCCAAGTGATGTTAGTTCTTATCCTGGGGATCTCATTACTCTATGTGTCATTGAAGACTCTCTTCATGACACATAAATACTGTGGCCAGAGACTCCCGAGTAATAACCCTGACAAGAGGTCGTGGGTATCATCTCTTTCTATCAGGAGTGGTGAATCCTTTATTGGTTACCCAATTACCTTCGAATACCAATAGTTATACCCAATCACCACCCTATGAGTGACCTCATCTTGAGGCAACAATAAATGGTGTCAAAGCATAGGATCAGTATCCAAGATATCTTTGAGTACTGAAGTCTAAGGATATTTGCACCATTGCTATGATGAGATTAACCACTGGCATTTGATAGATCATCCATATAATAATCTCATAGCGGGTCATACAATGTACTTACTACACTTAGTAAGCATCCACATGTTAATTCTAAACATCTCATGTTTACAGTTTATAAGATAGTCTATCTGGATTAACAATGTCCTGTGTTGGCCCCTGAATTTATTTATTTATTTATTAAGCATGATTTAAGTTAATTATGAGATTTTGATGGATTATTTTTAGAGTTAATTATTATGTAAATGTTAGTAGGGTTTTATTACATGGGTTAATTGAATTAAGGCTGTAAGATTGTATAAGGGTGTTTTTGGAAGATCACTTAAGTTAAAAAGCTTTAAGGCTTTAAAGGAAGGGAAAAGTGGTCATTGCACAATCATTAAGGGCATAAATGGAATAAGAAGTGTTGTCTTGCTTAAGAAGGAGAAAGAAAACGTGAATTGAGGGAGAGAAAAGGGAAAATTCTTGCCTATATATGCGTATGTTGATTTCTTGAATTTGATTTGCTTGAAATTGAATTATTGTGAGTGCCTGGAAATGCATGATGATTTATGACTATGTTATACCTTAAAAAGGGTTATGACATTTTGAATTAAATGAAAAGAGGAAAAATCATGAAAGTATGAGCATTTGATGAAATGAATTGAGCATGAATATGTGTTTTTGTTTAGGCAAGAGTGGAACCATTTTGTTCGTCACGTGCACATTGATAAGAGCCTTCTCCCGACTACCCGCTTGTGGCATATGAGCTCCGAAAAGTGGACTCATTTTGTTCATGGTGTAAACTTTGATTTCGCCATTTTGTTCCATGGAACCCTCGAGCCATTTGACTGTGTATTACATTTGAATTGTTGAGCATGATGAATAATTGTGTGCTATGTATGAATGGTTGAAGCATGAGATGCTTATGTAATAATATGCTTAACTTTGAGTTTTGGAACTAGAATTGAGAATGCTTGAATTGCTAGAGATATATGTATCCATTCTTGATTTTGTGGCTCATTGCCGATAGCTATAAATATATTAGCCACTGAGCGTTGTCACTCAACCCAATATTTTTTCCACTACTCAGGTGCATAACGAGAAGGTTAGCGATCCTTGCAAGGCATTCAGAAACTCCAAGATAGTTAGAGACTTTTGTAACTAAGTTAGTGACTAGACCTTTGGATAGCTTTATAAGCATATCAAACATTGAGTATCCATTTGTATTTGTATTAAGTTATTGATGTGTATGTTGATATGTAAGTAAAGCATTGTAAACTCTTACCTTTCGAGGTTAATGAAATATATATATACATTATGTTTTGCTCATGACTTTTCAAGTCTTTACATTGCATTTTCAGTCTTTCCATAGGTGTAGAAATTGTGTTTTGACTTCAGGAGAAAACTGTATAAATCTAGGCTGAAGTAGACAAAGTTGTCTTCCTGGAAGTTGTAGCTTATCTTTCTAGATTTCGAACAATATAAAGTATGAAAATTTTGGATATCGGAGTTGAGAGATATGATCATTATAAGTTGGTGATGTTGCATAGGATGTTTATACATGACAACTATATTAAATGATGAGAATTAATTGTAGTGATGAATCAAATGAGTGGAGATTAGAGAATTTAATGAAACAAAGTCAGTGTTTAAATTGATATGAAGTGGTATTACACAAGAAGAGGTGAATTTGAGAAGATTATGAGTGAAAGTAAGGTTAGAATGGATGTGGGAACCATTAGAGAGGCTTTGGAGGGCCTTAGGTATCACCTATGTCCATTAGATGGATAATAGGTCTATTAAACGGACCTTCTCAGGTTTGTAAAGACCCCCAGCCTCGCCCATGTCCATTAAATGGACCATCTCAGGTTTGGAAAGGCCACCAGCCCCTTGTATGTCCGTGAGATGGAGGTGTATGTCCGTTTAACGGACATAAACTGTACACTTTCAGAAATTCACTTTTTTGACTCTCTAAATGATAGAATCCCTCTTTGGCGTCTTCATGAAAAGTGTAGATCTTAAAGTCCTCTTTGAAACAGTCCTAGAATGACATTAATCCTACATTTACAGAACACAATTAGTATATATCAAATTCAATTAGTCATTCTCATTCACATACAAGTAGCACTTCAATATCACATTCATCAATCAATACCTCGAACCTTTATGTCCGGAATCAGTACACAATTCAGTACACATTCATCTATATCAAATTCAATTCAGCAATAAACAAAATAAATCAAGGTGAGACCATCTTAGGTTACTCACAGTACACTGTAATATGGTATTGCCTGGATGGTCTGACAATGTCTGACTGGCGTCTAATGTGCTCCTCTATATCATACAAAACACATTTACATATATCACAATTTTGCACAAATGTATAAGTCTTTCTTTATGCACATCAATGTATAGATAATATGCACAACGCATGTTCAATGATAATTCCGGGTATCTTATCAAGATTTTGTCACCATATCATTCAGATAGCAAAACCCTCATTAATATAATTTGTACTTAGGGTTTGGACCATAATAAAAAAATGTGAAACTAATTTCATAACCCAGTTGATCATTTCAGATTTTTTCTCATAATATACTTTCGGGTCAACTTTACATAATTATTCTAATAAGGTAAATGACAAAATTAGGCAACACTTCCTTCTCGAAAGTTGTTCTACAATGTCTTAAGTCTCTATTGATATAAAGATCATTCAATTTGGTTTATTATTCTACGAGTTATGCTCAAAATACCACAGACTATGTATATTTGAAATTTTAGCTAATGCATGATCATGCATTCAAGTTGTACACCTCATATCTTTCAATTACAATATCCAAAAATTACAAACTTTATACCAATAGAAAGCTAAGAAAATAACTATAACTTTTGTGAAGAGACCTTTGTCTAATTCGGCCTATATCAATACGGTTTATTAAATAACAACAGGACCTTATTTCTATCCCTGGTAGTGCTAGTGCCTAAGTCAATACTTACTTTCAAGCTAAATTTCAAGACTCTTAAGGATAGAATTCAAATTTAATTTCTTCTTAAAATTTGTAGAAAAATGCCTCTAGTTCAATTTAGATCAATAATCATTTCATTTGGAAATTTAAAGATCAAAATATAGCCAAAATACCGAAGCATGTTTAGTAAAAACATTCCAGTTATTAAATTCCTGCACACCTTAGCATTTTCATCCTAGCACCCTCTTTTCGGGATAACTTTGCATGATCATTATGACAAGTAAAATGGTATATTTCAGTAACACTTTCTTCTAGAAAATTATTCCACTATGTTTTCAGTTTCTAATAACACTAAAAGCATACAATTTGATTCAGTATACTGAAAGTTATACTTAAAACAGTTCAGACTGTTTTTAAACTATAACAAAACTCCTAACTTTAGTTCCAGCCAGATTTTCTAATGCTTAGAGATAGAATTAACATTCAACTTCTTCAGAAACATTGTAGACATATGTCTTTAATCTATTCTGAATCAAGAATCAACATATTTGGAAATCTACAGTTCAAGATATAACCAAAATACCGAAGTCTATTTAATGAAAATTCTCCAGTTCATAACATTCCAGTATACATCTTCACCAATATCTCATACATATCATTCCAATTCTGGCATAATTCTTATACTACTAAACATATGATAAAGATCATATTGTCACTTACTTGTTAGGCTTTCAATTCAGCTCAAACTTTAGATTAAATCAAGTCTCCATGCAAGCAAAATTCATCACAAACTTATGATGAAAACAGGTTGATTTTGGACAGCAAGATGAAGGTAACTTTTAGCTAGTTTTCTTGGCTATTTTGTGTAAGGTAAAAAGCTGGTTTTGGTGCAACAATTTGGTTTCAGGCAAATTACAGAGGAGAAAGTTGGAGCAAATTCGGTGGAGAATGGTGAGAGAAACAACAGAAACATTGCTGCTGGAATTTGCTCCATCAACATGCTAGGTGTCAACTTTACAGTATAGCATTTGTCCTAAGGCATGTCTTACATTTTCCTGATCAAGATGCTGCCACTAATCCACTCAAGATGCTGCCATATGTCACCAATTAATGAGTCCATATGTCTCCTAATTATTGGTCCACTTGTCACACAATAATTGATCCATTTGTCATTTAATTACTAGTTCATTTGTCACCAATTTAACTATGCCAAATGTCACTCAATTTTAGGCTTAATCATCTAAATTTTTCATATATTAATTTATCCTACCACTTGGAATTTGTCCTAGTCCAAATGTACCTCAAATTCACCAAAAATTCTGAAATAATGCTAATGGTCTCCAAATAAATTTTTAACGCAAATAACCCACAATTCACATTTTAATTGCATTTATAAATCAATTATACTCGGAAAATGTCAATGAATGCATGTATAATCATATTCATGTGAAAAAATGTGCATGTTATATTTAACTAAAGCATGATGTGCATCTCCTAATTTCTCAGTACTTTATCATAAATCACAATTCTAGCCTTAACATAGGTAACGGGATGTTACATTTTATCCTAAATAAACCTTATCTTCAAGAAATCCCACATAAGGTAGAATACTAGTCATAATGAAATTCCACAAATAACCAAAGATGTCCAATTACAAATAATGCTCAAAATAAATTAATTAAGATATCTTAACAGAAGCAATACCTTTTCGATGTAACCCTTATATGATAATCCTAGAGTTTAATATGAATAATGATAATAAATTTGGATCCCTTCTACAAAGGACATTTTACCAATATATTTTATTTTAAATTGCTCCAAAAGAAATATCTTAGTTTCCCAAAGCAGTTCCACATCACTACTGACAAGTAAAATATCATCCATATAGAAGACCAAGAAAATGAATATAGTCCTACTAAACTTATAGTACACACAATCTTCAACAATGTTTGCTTCAAAGCCAAATAAGAGAACAACCTAATAAAACTTTTGATACCGTTGACGTGAAGCTTGCTAAAGCCTACAGATGGATTTCTTAAGTTAACAAACTAATTGGCTACTTTCCTTAGAAGCTAACCCTCTAGTTATTTCATATAAATTGTTTCTTTATTATCTCTATTAAGAAAAGTTATTTTTGCATCCATCTGATGTAGCTTAAGAACAAAATACACCACAAGTGCCATAAGTCTTAAAAGAGTATTTCAATGAAATTGAAGAGAAAATCTGTTTATAATCAATGCCTTCTCTCTAAGTAATTCCTTTGGCTACAAGATGAGCCTTATATCCCTCCACATTGCCTTATGAGTCCCTTTTAGTCTTCAAATCCCATTTACAACTAATAGGTTTCACACATTAAGGTAATGGAACAAAGATCCCAAACATTATTGTCTCTCATAGACTGCATTTTCTCACCTATGAAATTAATCCGCTTATGAGAGTTAGAACTTTTAATTGCTTTATAGAATGTGAGTAGATCTTCTCCCACTAAGTCAATATTTTCCTCATCTTCTTAGAGAAATATAATATAATCATCCAAAATTGCACTTTTTTGTTCACTCGTGGATCTTCTTAAAAGAACTAGTTCTACTTGAATCTTAGTTTGTTGAGTTTGATCCTAATACTCCTCATGAACAATGGATTGAGAAACAATTGGATGATTTTGATGGGTAGTAAGCTCAAAATTGTCAAGTATTTGTATCGAATGTTAAATCAAGTTAGGAATGAAAACTTGATCATAATCAAAAACAATTGTAAGAAGAGGAACATTGATTGACTCCTCTTTAAAGACAGAGTCATTATCCTTATCTTCCCCTAAAATTCAACATCCTCAAAGCGTTGGACATTTCTCATCTTAAAGAATATTCTTGTTTTTGGATCGTGAAATTTAAATCCCATGATCTTTTAGAGTATCATACAAAATAACTACTAACTGTTCTTGCATCTAGTTTTCATTTAGCTTATAAAACCTTGCCTTAGTTGGACATCCCTAGATGTGTAAATCGTATATTCCATTAGTATTCACCACCACAATAAGATCTTATGGCCTTAATAGTTTTACCAAATTAATTTTCACCTTCGACCTTAAATATCTTAAAGATGTCCAATACTTGAGACTTCTCATAAATTAAGTATAGTTAGCCATATCAAGAGTAATCGTCTATGAATGTGATAAAATATTGTTGACCATTATAAAGCCATGGCAAATGACCCACAAATATCTGTATGTATCAATGCTAAGACATCCTTAGCTCTCTCAGCTCCTATTTTTTCTTTTATTTGTAGTTTTGCCTTTTATATACTCAGCACAAACATAATAATCTAATTCATCAAGTGTTTTAAACATCCCTTTCGATACAAGTTTGTCAATTCTCTTTTTAGAGATATGACCCAAATGCTTATGCCTTAATAATACATAATTTTCATTTAATAATTTGTGTTTAACAACTTTGGTTTTAACAATGTAGGACTCACTATATGAATTTACTATATGAAGTAAATAAATTTTTTCATGATTAGATAAATTACTAGTTTCAACAGACACAGAATTAAAATAAACATCACAATTTCTATTTTCAAATGAACAGACAATCCTTCTTTGCCTAGTACAGAAATTGAAACCAAATTTTGCCTAAAAGATGATACAATAAATGTGTTCTTTAATTTTAAATAGAAAACAGTACGCAATAATAACCGAAAAGTCCTTAAGCCTAAAACTTCCACCAAATTTCTAACCCCTGTATAGATGTACTTCTTACTACTAGACCTTTGGTAGTTCAGACAACCCTGTATAGATATGCTTACGTAAGTTGTAGCACCAAAATCCAACCACCAAATATATCTTGGTACTGAAACCAAATTAAGTTCAGTGCTAATAAAAGCGAAAGGCATACCTTTCTTTACTCACCAAGTGCGATATTTGGCATAGTTTTTCTTCATATAAAAATGGTCTTTATAAAAGAAGCATTTCTTTTCCTTTAGTCCATCGGACGTATCCTTATACTTCTGTTATGGTTCTCATACTACTATCTCATTACCTTTCCATTCTTACCATGTCCAAAAGAGGTTGATGTAAAATGGGCAGTCTCAGTTTTATGTTGTCTCATCCTATCTTCCATTTGCACCAAATGATAGATGAGCTTATTCAATGTCCATTTTTCCTTTTGACAATTATAGCTCACCTAAAACTGATTGAATTCCGAAGGAAAAGATATTAACACAAAGTGAACGATTAAGTCTTCTAAAGCTCTATCTTCAGTGTCTTTAGTTTTTCCGCAAGGTGAAATATTTAAATTATGTACTCCCTTGTGCTCCCATTGCCCTTATACCTCATAAAGACAAGTTTTCTTAAAGCCGCATTTGTCTCCGCCATATTGCTTTTGGCGAAACACTTCTCAAGGGTGTCAAGAAACCTTTTGGCATTCATTTCTTCAAGTATAGTGTCCAGAAACATCCTAGAATAGCATTCTTCATGATCATAAGACTCACGTGTTTAGAGAGATCCCACCTCTCAAAAACTCTTCAATCCTCAATAGAGATTTGATTTTTAAGAGGTGTATGACACCACTCTCTTAATGCAAGGTCCAAATCTATATATCCTAAGGCCATATGGGTAACTCCTTCTCAGATCAAGATGCTCTATTTAGACTTACAAAGGAATACTTTACACAGCTTATGGGCACTGAAGCAAGATGTAGTGATACTTATCATATCCGCACTCTCTGTGATAGTCCCCTTTCACAAGAGCTCAAGGAATCAATCTTTGCTCTGTTCACTAGCTTGGAGGTCAAGGAGATTTAATTTACATCCCTCTAAGGCTCCTGGTCCTAATGGATTCACAGTAGGGTTTTTTCAAAAAACTTGGCTGATTACTAGTAACCTATTTACTGAAGTTGTCTTGTTTATCCTCTTACGAAATGTTGAAAGAGATAAATCACACATACATTTGCCTGGTTACCAAAAAGTTGAATCCGCATACATTGGCAAATTACAGATCTATCTCGTTCTGTACCATAATGTACAAGGTAATTGCCAAACTCCTTGCTAACCATTTGAAGACTGCTTTATTCACAATAATCAATTATACTCAGAGTGCATTTATACAAGGCAGATCTATAGGGGATAACATCCTACTTGCAAGAGATCTTAAAAGATTATAATTCTAGAAGGAATATCAAAAGTTGTTACTAGAAGATAGATTTTTATATGGCTTTTGATACAGTAAACTGGAAGTTCATACAAATTTGTCTAGAGGCTCTTGAATTCCCAACTGAGTTTATTGATTGGATTTTAATGTGCTTACAAACTACTTCTATCAGCATTCTTGTGAATGGGATTCCTACCATGCCAATATCTTGTGCTAGAGGTATCAGACAAGGTGATCCTCTTGCCCCTTATTTATTTACTCTAGTTATGGAAGGCCTTTCTTGCCTCATCAACAAGGTTATCGACCCCAATGAAAAGTTTCCTTACCATAACAAATGTAGTGATTCCAAGCTCACCCACTTAATGTTTACTGATGACTTAATTCTTCTCTTGGGGGCAGATACACATTTAATGCAATTACTCAAAGAACTTCTTATGAAGTTTTCCAAATGGTCAGGTCTAGTACTGAGTGTCAATAAAAGTAGTTTGCATTGCTCTAAAGATGTTAGGAACCCTATGGAACTATCCAAGATTATTGAACTCTCACTTCATGATCTTCCTTTTAAGTATTTAGGAGTCCCCATTTCATATGCAAAGCCAAAGTATTCAGATTGTATTTCTCTCGTTGAAAGAATTAAAGCTCGAATTCATACCTGGTAGAATAGTTTCTTAGCTATTACTACAAGGGTTACTTTGATTATCTCTGTGTTAGGAAACCTTTATGTCTACTAGATATCTCATATCATTCTTCCTAAGAAAGTCATTAAGGAGATTGATAGCATCATGAAAGCTTTCTTATGGTCTAGTCCTGACAACTCAAAGAAAGTTAAAGTAAAATGGAGTGAAGTGACTATTCCTAAGAAGCAAGGAGGACTAGTATTATCCCTATATCTCTCATGTAAAAAGTGCTTCTTTGCAAAAGGATTTGGAGGCTTTTTGATGAAAAACATGCTATCTAGGTCAAACAGTTACATGAAACATATCTTAGTAACGAAAGCTTTTGGCAATTGTCTACCTCGAAGGAGTACTTTTGGTTTTTCTTGCAAATGTTGAGCTTGAGACAGGTTGTTTTTCCTTTGATTAAACAAGTTTTAGGCAGCGGAGATACTATTTATATATGGTTCGATAATTGGATAGATTATAGTCCTCTCATACAAAGGAAGACATTATCCATACTTATAAACATGATTCCTCTTCGCTCTGCAGCTTCTTCCTTGATGAATCAAATGCAATGGGAGGGCAATTTTAGAGGGTTCAACTTACTAGTTGATCTTCTCCCTCATATCATTGATACACACAAGCATGATTATGTAACTTGGGTCCTAGATGCCTCATGTAAGTTCACTAATAAGTCTTATTGTAGGGCTTTGTAAGAAGTTGTAGGCAATGTTCCTTGGTACAATCTCCTTTAGAAAGATCCCCTTAGTTATAAAGCCTTTATTTTCACTTGGCTGGTTATCAAAAACAAGATTCCAATAAAAAATAGATGGTTTGGTTCTTATGACCCTCTTTGTGTGCTTTGTAAAGAGTTGGAAGAAGATAGAGAGCACTTATTCTTTTAATGCAGATGCTCTAACGCGATATGAAGCAGAGTTTTGCATTTGTTATCTGATGCTTTTGCTAATTTTGATTGGTCGTCATCTCTCAATTGGATCATTTATACTGTCCAATTGGGATTGCAAGATGCCCTTATTCACAAAAATGTCTTTACTACCATAATTTATTCTATTTGGAAGGAAAGAAACAAGCAAATTTACAAGAATAAGGAAGTACCCAAATACAACTTAGCTGATGATATCCTAAATTAAATATAAGCCTTTATAATAGCAAAATCTGATCAACATGACTTATCCATAGGAATGAAGTCCAGATGGAATTTGTAGTGCTTTATGTTACATTTCATTTGTTTTTGTAACCTGTCTTAGCTTAAGCTTGTAATTTTTGTTTTGTAATTTTACTTATGGTGAACTCATTGTAATGTCGAGATAGATTAGCTATAGTTAATATAATAATTATTCAAATTTCAAAAAAGTCCAGCTTGATTAAATTTTTTTTGTTATCTTCAATGCATTCTTTATGTGAGACTTATTAGGTTCCTAAATATGTTGGCAATGGATATAAATTATAACCTTAAATTATATTTAGGATTAGATAAATTAAACTCCTTTTATTTATCTTTAATTCTCTAATTAGGCAATTTATATCCATAGATCAAGATTGATGTCTAGCAACACATCATAACTACTTAAATATTTAGGAATGTGAAAGTGACTTTAACTAACCTTTTCATGTATGATTTTTTCGTATAATTCAATCTTTTCATCATACGATGTTCCAATTAGACCAGAGTATGAAATTAATGTCTACTCTATTTTTGAGTCCAATCATATTCCATAAAGTGTTGCATTTAGTCCCTTTGAGAAAGTAAGTGTTCATCCACTTGACTCATAAGGATTCTCTATTCATTAGTAGCTTCTATAGTACTCTCTTGGTTAGTAAAACCTTGTTGACAGCTCTAATAGATTTAATTCCCAGGCCTCCTTCAGACTTAAAGGTGCAAACATAATACTAATTAATTTTGGCTCTATAGCCTTTATCTCCTTTACCAGTCGAAAGAAAGTTCTTTACCAATTTCTGTGTTGGACCCCGTTACCGGAATCCAACCTCTTAACAAAATACCATCGAATCAAAACGGTCAATTTTTTTTTATAATACATTATTCATCTTAAAATCCATTTTTCTTATACACTCCTATAGATCCTCAACCTCATTTGTTTAAACCCATTTTACCAAAATTTCGGCAGCATAACGGCTGCCTTTGACCTAACCCAAAACCTGTAAACGGTTCAAACTACACTTCTAAATTCCCAATCGATCATACAATCATCAAAATCAACCGGACCTTCCGTCCGGGATCTCAGCAGAAACAAACGCAATCTTAGTTCTAAACACTTCAATCATGCGTATACATAACCATAACC
>JAOSBL010000211.1:34712889-34725346 GCA_027568915.1 Erythroxylum roraimae
TCAATGTAAATCAGAATTATGCATATGCCTTAAAATTCAATTTGTCCAATTTGATAATATATAATCTTTATGGTGTTGATGTATGTGTGAACAAGATTAGGATCTTACCGCTTCTAATTATTAAAATTAAGGATATATTAAAAAATTGCAGAATTATTAAATAAATAAAATTATTAAATTAATATGATTTTCTAAAAAATGAAAAAAATTAATAAAAAATAATAAAAACGTCGCGGAAGACATTCCGTGACGTTTTAGAAACGTCGCGAAAGGAATTCCGCGACGTTTTTTTGCAAACGTCGCTGATTCTTTAACATTTTGCGACGTTTTAAAAACGTCGCGAAATGTTAGACAATCCGTGACGTTTTTTAAAAACGTCGCGGATTGTCCAAACTTTTAGTGACGTTTTTATAAACGTCGCGAATTGTCAGTATTTTTTGTGACGTTTTACATAAAACGTCGCAAAAACCTTTTGCCTACTCCACATTCCACGACGTTTTTTGCGACGTTTTTTAAAACGTCGCAGAAGACATTCTACGACGTTTTTGGACATTCTGTGACGTTTTAAAAACGTCGCAAAATGCCTTATTTTCTTGTAGTGTCTTTCAATATATATGTTCTAATGTGATATAGAGCAAGTTTTACATTTATTGACTGATGCTTTTGTTAATTATGATTGGTCATCATCTCTCAACCGGATCATTTATACTGCCCAATTGCAATTGCAAGATGCCCCTACTTACAAAAATGCCTTTACTACTATGATTTATTCTATTTGGAAGGAAAGAAATAAGGAGATTTACAAGAATAGGGAAGTACCCAAATACAACTGAGCTAATGATATCATAAATTAGATCTGAGTCCTTACGATAGCAAAATCTGATCAACACGACTTATCCACAAGAACGAAGTCCAGATGGAATTTGTTGTGCTTTATGTTACATTTCATTTGTTTTTGTAACTTGTCGTGGCTTAAACTTGTAATTTTTATTTTGTAATTTTACTTATGGTTAACTCATTGTAATGTCGAGATAGATTTGCTATAGTTAATAATTATTCAAATTTCGTAAAAGTCCAACTTGATTAAATTTTTTTGCTATTTTCAACCCATTCTTTATATGAGACTTATTAGGTTCTTAAATATGTTGGCAATGGATACAAATTATAACTCTAAATTATATTGAGGATTTGATAAATTAGACTCCTTTAATTTATGGGGTCTAGCAATACATTATGACTACCCAAATATTTAAGAATGTGAAAGTGACTTTGACTAAGCTTTTCGTGCATGATTTTTCATATAATTCAATCCTTTCATCATACAATGTTCCAATTAGACTAGAGTATGAAATTAATGTTTACTTTATTCAATCATATTAGTTATGTCATTAGCTATTAATTCAATTAATGATATTTGTAAACTATTTTACAAAGCGTCATTCTACCTTGACGAAAGATTTCTCGAATAAATACTAATCGAGAACAACAAAATATTATCCCTAATTACTTTAGGGTAATGAATTTATCTTGATTATATAACTATCTGCATATAGTTCAAGCTATATCCAATGTCTACCGACTGAACTATTGACAATTATAACAAGTCATAAATGGTATCAAAACTTATCAACTCCTATACAAGATAACTTTAGAGATCTCAAGTCAAAGTATCACTTATACAATCACCACAATGAGAATTTTCATAGACATATAAGTAATGTTCTAAATAAATTTATCATATATGGGGTTAGGTCAGTGAACTTTTTCTCTAACAAGCACCCACACATTTGTTTAAGTATCTCCATACTTTAGTCTAGGAGATCGATTAGTTCCTTCATAAGGAAAAACAAAACGTATGCTAGTCTTTTTCCGTTCTATTGATGTCTAGTCTTAATAAAAACAATAACTGTGAACAATTTAGGGATAATATATAAATGCAATATGAATCTTCTAATTATAATCTCATCATAATATCATTTGTAATGTATAATTATCCTAAGGACTTTATCAAATATATCTAAATACGTATAAGATAAATAATGTCTTTAAATAATTGTCACTAAACTACAACCGACCGGTTGGCTGTAAGCCATAAACCAACATTTTTAACTCAAATGGTTATTTGAATAAAAACTATTATTGGAACTTCAAAATAATAATCACATAATTATACTAAAGTAATTCTTGAATAAGATTGACCTGATACCACTTGATAAATACTTAAAAATAAATCTTGCCTAAAAGAATATTTGAGAAGAAGAAATATAGTGAAAGCGTGCTTGAATCCATGAACAAAAGGAGAGTTTTAACAAAAAGCTGAAGAATGTAATCTTTTGGTTGAACGTGTTAAAAAAACAGTAGACAAAAATTGATGTCAAACTTAAAAAAATTATTTTCATACGTCAATTAGGGGCCACCCATCATTAAAACCTAATGGGTGTATTACTAATTGAACTCATCATTAATTTGTTAATTACATTCGTAATTCTATACATCTTATATATTAATCTCCAAATTTTTATATCAGATGAGCCGGACCCTCAAATAAAATTAGATGACTTTAATTGTCCTTAAATTTTACAACAAAAGTATGTATATAATTACTTACTGCGATACATGTACGTATATATGTCTACATTCATTTGTAATTATATATTGCACATGGTGCATAGTCTAAAAGTCTAACACTAGAATCCTAACTCGAGTGCTTGGTCTCGTAAATATGTATGTGTATAGACCCGTCTGTGGAGCCAAAATTAGATTGGACAATGCGGCACAAAATAATAGGAGGGATTGCCCGCGGAATCCTGTATCTTCACGAGGACTCCAGGCTTAGGATTATACATCGAGACCTTAAATCTGCAAACATATTGTTAGATGGAGACATGAATCCAAAGATAGCTGATTTTGGCATGGCCAGGCTTTTCGAAGTTGATCAAACTGAAGGATGCACAAACAGAATTGTTGGGACGTAGTAAGTTCTGCAATTTTCCATACTTGCTGTTCCATAATACCTCGTATTCTCATAGTTTACACATTTCCTTACAGATCCCATAATGTCATTTTAGTGGACAATAGTATTATTGATATACATTGTTGATAAACTCTTCCAAATTCTTCGTTTCATGCTTTATGTTAAAATGATATTACATCCAACTCAAAATTTTCTTTTTACCAAACACATGTTTATGATTTCTTTCTTTTTTAAAAATATTTTTCATACTTTGTGTTTCTGATTCTATGATGATCAGTTTTTTATATGGGATCCAAACTCTACTGCTTAGTATTGTGAGCTCGTCATTTGTGATTTTCAATTTGAAGATTTACTGGTTTGCTACTGCAATTTTTAGATTTTTTTCATCTTTACTACTGTTGTGTTTGAATCTACTGTTCTTGTGTCCACGATGCCGATCGACTTTAATGTATTATTTATATGTTAATGGATTTGTTTTGCATATAATATTTTATCATATATTTTTTCCGATTATATGTTTATTCGATTAGTATATTATTAATGTGCTTCTTTTGCATGAAATTTTTGATAGAGTTCATATTTACCGATTTATTTAATGAATCATTTTTATCTAGTAAATTTATTTCAATAGCAATATAATGTCATTGATTAGAGCATGGAATGTTCTTTAGTTAGATAATTATTTAATTAATTAATTCAGTAAGTAATTTAGTTTGTATATAAAATTGATAATCTATTAATTTTAATAGTTAAAATTTTATTTAATTATTATATTCATTAATATGTTTGTGTTGCATACATCTTTTAGGGAATTTATTTAAATAGTCAATTGTTAAGTTTTTCCTTAAAGTTTGGTTTTTGATAATAACGCCAATTACTTAACAACGTACTTTTTATTCTACCTTGTACTTTCATGTCATTAACAGGATGTAAACATGATATGATTTTCAAATTCAAAGTTTTTCACTGTGGGAGATGATTATCTTACTTCGCTTTCTTTAATTGCACTCAATTTCTTTAAAGGGTCATCTGATGAGTCAAGGTCTAGTGAAGTAGCAGGGTTGGGTGAGTTCAGAGGTTAGGAGAGTAGTCTATTGATGAATGACAGAGATGAGTTGGGGAAGAGGATGGGGGCGTTGGCATTTTGGACAAAGTGAATGTGATGGTGTAGGGATGGATCGTGTGTATGGATATGGTTGTCGATGGTGGCAAATAAGTAGGAGACTTCTATACTAATGGTGTTAGGTTGTCTATTGGCAAAGAAATTGGTAGCAATGGTGGATTGGTGCTGGTGATGGTTGATGACTAAAATGGGAACACTTCTTCATTAAACAATGGCATGAATAATGAATTTTGTGAGTGATGATATTGTAACTTTTGTATCCCTTAAATATTTTAATATAACCGAGAAATATACAGGGAGAAGAATAAGGAGATAACTTATGAGGAGTATATAGACATAATAAAGAATAACATAAACACCCAAATACACGCAATGCATTATATTCTAGAGTTTGGTGAAAAAGTAAGGACTAAGGTGCTTTGCGTTATAAGACTGGTGTTGGTAGGAGGTTTATAACATAAGTAGTTGTTTCAAAGGCATGACTCTAAAGTAATATTGGCATTGAGGCATGATTAAGGAGAGTCAAACTTGTCTCAACTATGTGTCAATGTTTACGTTTTGTGTAACTATTTTGTTCGGGTGTTTTGGGCCAAACATTTCGATGAGAGATACCGATTTCACTAAGGTATTTGGTAAGGGCTTGGTATTCACCACCTCAATCACTTTGAAATTGCTTTATAGGATGTCCAAAATACTTTTCAACGATAGATCGAAATTTAATAAAACAATTAAGATTTCATATTTATAGCAAATAAAAAATAACCAAGAGTACTTGCTGAAATGATTAAAAAATAATACATAGTAGGAAAAACCATCTATAAATGGGGTAGGGGTTGGACGCCAAAGATTAGAACACACAAGATCTAATGGACCATTAGTTTTATTGTCAGAAATAGGAAAAGCAAGTTTATGAATTTTACTTAAACTACAAGCAGAACATAAATGCATAGATTTGGAAGTAGAATAAGAAAGACAATTGGACGTGAGTGTTTGTTGGATTATTCGAGACGAGGTATGGCCAAGATGAGCATGCCAATTATCAAAAGTAATGCCAAGTAATGCGAGCAAAGTCCACTCTCAAATTGTCCTTTATGACTAAAGATCCTTTATGATAAACAAATAGTAAAGAATTCAATGGAAACATTGTTAGTTCGAGTAAAATGGTTGCAGCATATGGAATATGGAGAATATAAAAGAGTGTAAACAACTTATTGTTCAAGGAGAACATTAATGAGCCAAAATTAGAAATTGAAAGGTCGTTACCATTGGTAAGCTTAACTTGATCATGAAAATTGAATTCATCGTGGATGACAAGGTTCTCTAACTCAGCCATCATATAATGGGTTGCACCAGAATCTGCAATCCACTATTGTTGAAGAGAAGAGGGTTAAGTGAAAGCAAGATTTGAGGCTAGAGAAAATTGTGTGGAAGAACAAGGTGTAGAGGAAGAGTCACTTTGGAGTTTAGGAGGACATTGATTGGCGAAGTGTCCTTGACCATTACAATTGAAACAGGCCATAGTGAAGAAGATCGATTACTAAAATTTCCTCCATGCCTTCCTCGTCCTCGTCCATAAGATGATTGATGATTCGAATAATGAATTGTAATAAGAGACATGGGAGGAAGATTCTCCTCTTGCGATTGCTGCTCCTTAACTGAGATTAGACCAGAAAACTCACCATAAGAGATAAGAATTATTCAAGCATTAATTGATTGACCAAAATTCAAGCATTAATTGATTGACCAAAGGATCAAAGGTTAAGTGAAACCCTTACAAAATAGACTGAATCAGGTTGTCCATGCCTGCAGTGGCATTAAGAGAAATTAGATTGTCATAAAATTGAGCGACACTTTTATTGTGCTGTTCAATTGTATGTAGATTACTTTAAGAGTTTGGATTTGAGGAAGAAATCTATCATTAAATGCTTGTACAATATTGTCCCAAGCAGTTTGATCCATATTAATGTTTACTACTAGTGGTAAAACTTGATCTAAAGAAGCAACCAACTATGTCAAAACAAGTTTGTCATTCTTTTTCCAAGTTTTATACGTAAGATGTTCAATGTCACCAATCACTTATAGAAGAGGAGGGTTGGATCTATCAATATGTTGGGGTCCCAATTATAGAGATGTTAAGAACATGTGAAAAGAGAGAGATATGCAAATATTCTACTTTTGGTGAGAACAAACCAATGATTTAATTGATTAAAAACATCCACATCAGTTAATGAAAGCTTTTTTTTTTATATATATATATATATATACAAGTTGTGCAATCAGAATCCTATCTAAATAGAACTAGAAACTACAATCCTAATTTAATGGAACAACTAAACACATTCTGCAATTGAAATCGTAATTTGATGGAATTTCTAAAGACTGCTAACACAGTTAGCATTATCTGACTTTATTAGACCCACAATCAATGAAAACTTCCTATCTACTACAACTTGTTCGCTTCAAAGGTAGCATTGGTATTTTGGGTTTCTTCTGCTTATACATGTTGAACTGCGGAGTTCATCATTACCTCCCCCTCTAAGCGAAACCTTGTTCCTAAGGTTTATCAAGAGAAATCTGTGTTGCAGCTCCTTCGAATTTTCCCACGTTTCATCTTCTTTGGGAATTCTCTTCCATTTTACTAGACTTTCTTCCACAAAATGCTTACCCCTCTTAACCCACCTTGTGTTCCGTATAGCTTCAGGTTCACAAATGACAGCTCCATCATCATCCATTGGTGGCAATTCATTGTTAGTGACGTCAAGCTCACCTATTTGTTTCTTCAGCATTAACACATGGAAAATAGGATGAATTCTTGAACTTGCTGGCAATTTGAGTTTGTTTGCTACTTTACCAATCCTTTCAATAATCTTGTAGGGTTTGTGGTAGCGATTTGTAAGCTTTTGAAAAGCTATGTTTGCTATTGATCGTTGACAGTATGGCTACAACTTTAGGAAAATAAGATTACCCACTTGGAACTTTAGATCTCGCCTTCTAGCATCAGCCATTTGCTTCATGCTGTTACTAGCAGTGGATAAGGTAGTTTTAAGCTGCTGCAGCACAACATCCCTTGAGACTAGAGCTTGATCCACCTCGTTAACTACCAACATACCTTCCTTATAGTAAGGAATGCTTGGTGGTGGCCTCCTATATAAGGCTTGAAAAGATGTCATTCCAATTGATACATGATAAATTATATTATACCATAATTCGGCCCAAGGGAGGAAAGAACTCCATTTGGAAAGCTGCTATGAAGCAAAGCACTGCAAATACTGTTCCAGGTAACGGTTAACAACTTTTGATTGACCATCAGATTGAGGGTGGTATGCCGAGCTCATACATAACATAGTTCCTGATAATTTGAAGAACTCACACCAAAAGTTACTAATGAATATAAGGTCGCAATCACTTGCTATGGATTTTAGCATGCCATAAAGTTTCACAACACTATCTACGAACTTCTCCATAGCCGAAAAAGGATGTGACATTGCTATAAATTGAGTTGACTTTGACAAATGGTCCACTACCACAAAGATTGCATTCTTACCATTAAAAAGGGGTAATCCCTCTATGAAGTCCATTGTGATGTCGTCCCAAACTTGACATGGTATTATAAGAGGTTGGAGGAGGCCGACTGGAATCAGTGACTCAACCTTATTCTTTTGACATACAGTGCAAGCTGAAACATATTGTTGAACATATTTATGCATTGAGGGCCAATAAAAATATTGTACCAGTCTTTTATAGGCTCGAAGAACCCCCAAATGACTACTATATGGTGAATCATGAAACTCTTGCGATAAGTAGCCAACCAAGTATGATTTAGGAGGAACAACAACTCAATTTTTGAAACATAGCAGGCCATTATGTCATTTGTATGGGGTTATTGGACTATCACTTGCAAGGATCACAATCTCTTTCATGCAGGGATCATTGGTGGCTTCTTTCTTAATTTCCTCCCAAAGTGTGGCTTTTGGAGTGAAAAGTGCATTAAGGCTTGGGCTACCTGTTACTCGAGATAATGCATCTGCAGCTAATTTTCCTTTCCTAGCTTGTAAGTAATTTAATAGTCATAACCCATCAACTTTGCGAGCTATTTCTATTGCTCTAGTGTGGTGATACGTTGCTCGAATAAATGCTTCAGACTCTTCTGATCAGTTTGTATGTAGAATTTTTGACCCAGAAGGTACAATCGCCATGTTTAAATTGTATGGACAATGGCCAACATTTCCTTTGCATAAACAGACTAAGATTGCTTAGTGACTCTAAAGGCTCGGCTCATGAAAGCTATAGGTCTTCTTTATTGTGTCAGAACTACCCCAATTTCACTTTCGAATACGTCGGTCTCAATGGTACAGGGTTCTTCGAAGTTAGGCAATGTAAGGGTAGGGGTTGACGTCATGGCTTATTTTAATTCTTCAAATGCAATATTAGCCTCGTCTGTCCGCAAAAATTGGCCAATTTTCAACAAATTGGTAAGTGGTTATGTTATGGCTCCATAATTTTTAACAAACTTTTGATGGTAGCCAGTGAGCCCTAGAAATCTATGAAGATCAGTTACAATATTAGGTCTTCGCCACCTAATCCTGGCTTCAATCTTCTTCTGATCTACTTTAACACCATGGGAAGTAATTATATGACCCAAATATTCAAGTTCTTACTGGCCAAACTCATATTTGTTGAACTTGAAAAAAAGCTATTATTGTCTAATTACTTCAAGGACTATATTGACATACTCCAGATGTTGTGACCAAACTTGACTATAAATCAATATGTCGTAAAAAAATAGCATAAACTTTCTTAAATATGACCTAAATCTAGAATTCAAGGGTGATTGAAAGGTTGAAGGAGCATTGCATAACCTAAACGGCATGACTAAATACTCATGGTGGTCACCATGTGTCCGAAAAGTTATTTTGTGTATGTCAAGTTGATAAACTCGTATGTAATGGTAGCCAGCTCGAGGTCAAGTTTTATGAAGTAAACAACCCTATGGAGCTCATCAAGCATGTCTTCGATAGTTGGAATGGGAAATCTGTCCTTAACCGTAAGTACATTTAAAGCCCTGTAATCCTTGCAAAACTTCCATGTCCCATCTTTCTTCTTTACAAGTACAACTGGGGAAGAGAATGGGCTTGTACTGTGACAAATCAACCCCAATTGTAGCATCTCCTAAACCTATTTCTCTATCTTGTTCTTTTGAAAGTGTGCATATCTGTAAGTTCCACCATTAACAAGTTCTATCCCTTCCTTCAAGACTATCCGATGCTCTACATTTCATCTCGGTGGAAGTTGTTAAGGTTTAGCAAACGCATCTTGAAAGTTTGTTAATAACAATTCCATACTAGTTGAAATTTTTGTGCTAATACCACTAAAGGGTTTTTGCAAACAGATGGCATATACTGTATTCCCTCTGCGTATTTCCTTTGCAATAGTGTTGTTATTGACAACTTGGATTGGTTTATGAGGCACTCCTTGCAGCCATTGGCTTCAATTGTCTTGCATAAAGTCCATAGTTAACCTCTTATAATCGTAGATCACCATTCCTAGTTGTTGAAGCCATTGTATGCCTAAAACAATGTCTAAATCACTCAAAGGCAATGCATAGAGAGTTAGAGAGAATGGAATACCTTGTAACAATACGTGTACATTTTCAAATAGACCCTCACATCGTAAAGGAGCCCTGTTTGCCACTGGAACATTGAATGGCTCGGTGGGTGTCACTAGTAGCCTCAATACTTCTGCTGCCTTGCTGCTAATGAAATTATGGGTAGAGTTATTGTCTATAAGGACCATTAAATCTTGATTTTTGACTCGAGTTGTCACTCTCTGACCGACGGTCCAACCGGTCAAGGTGTGAAGGAAATCTCAAGTTCATTGTTATCTTCCTACGCTGCTGCCTTTTCACCATCATCATCCTCCAAATCACCCTCAAGTAGCAGTAGTCGTTATTTCTTACATCGATGGCCCGGAGTGAAGCGTTCGTCACAATTAAAGCATAGTCTTTGGGCTCGTTGCTTTTGCATCTCTATCTACGAAATTCTCTTCACTGACATTTTTGGTTTTGGTTTTGGTTTTGTCTTTTTGGCCAATAAGAAGAATTCTCATTAAAATGAACAAATGGATACATCAGTATCACACAAAAGATCAAAGGAAAAAAGAAGCAATACACATAAGAGAACTAAACACTGTAGTAACTCAAGCATATCACTTCAACACTAAAACAGTGAAGGAGGTGCTGGCAAGCCATCTCTGCTCAAGATTCCAACCAAAGAAGATGGAGGTGCTAAAACCCAATTACCAATGCACATCTCCCGGCTGACTTGCTTTGCTAACCAATCAGCGGCGCTATTAGCTTCGCGTTTTATTAGTAAAAAATCAATACCCTGCAAATGTTGTATTCTGTACAAAATATCAGTAATAAATGGATGAATTCTCCACTTTCCTGTCCCTCTATTCTGAAGAATTTCATTATGAACAATCTGTGAATCCATCTCAATATGTACATTATGATATCCTTTCTGATCCAGCAACTTCACTTCTTCATACACAGCTCTGGCTTCAACCTCAAGTGCTGAACCTGCTGTACATTCTGTAGCAAAACCATCAACAATGGCTCCTTCATCATTTCTGATAATAATTGCCACACCTACATCCCCATTGTTATAGGCTCCATCACAATTCATTTTCAACCAACCTACATCTGGTTTGGTCCAATGAATCTGCTGAGACTGCACCCTATTTATACCAACTGGCTGTCTTGAATGTCTACATTCTGCCAACAAATCATTACTTTTCTTTCAATTAGTTCAATTTAGGTAGATTTCTCAAAAAGCCAAAACCCCCTTCTAAACAATTTAGTTTGCATTTCTTGATAATTAGGCTAGCTTGGATCCATTGCACTAGGTTCCAATTAAGTAAGACAACCCGAGGTTGCACTCTATATTGCAATCCTTGGAATTAAATTTTTGATTCGGTTTCCAAGGGAATAACCCAAAGACAAACCACGGATCACTTATCTCCTTCAAGTGTTGTCATACAAAACTACTTTGGAGAAAACTTCTCAGCCTATTAGAGCTATTGGACAAGAATCTTAGTTTGACGGACTGTTTTTTCTTATATAAATAACTTGAAATGTAAAAGTAAGGAGGATTAAAAGATTTTTAAGGCTAGCTTTGTGATTTTAGTGAGAAACAAAAAAATATTTCAGAAATCAGAAGATTACAATAAATACACTTGGAGAGAGTTTTACATCAAGCTTAAGATGACACTTATGACAACTCCTCCTCAACAACTCATTTCTAATCGAATCAGACAACAAATCAGAATATAGATAGTGCAACTATAAGAGTTCTAAGATTATGTAGTTAGTTGGTTTGTACAAACTCCATCTATTGGAGATTATTTTCATTTCTCATTATTATTTCCACCTTTTGAATGAATATATTACTTATTTTGCAAAAAAAATTCACAAAATGATATTTATAAAAAATTGCTCTATTTTGTAAATGTTAAGGGGTGAATTGGTACCAAAACTAATGGTAAGGAAAATTTGCACCAAACGTTAAGGGGCAAATTGTACCTTTGACTTAGAAAAATGGTGAGACTCCATTGTGTTTAAAATCTATTACATCTTATTATGATACTAAGTTCTTTGGTCAATTTTAGAGAAGTTTATGGCATATGTTTGATTCTTATCTTAAATATATTAGGATCGTTCATCTATAAACTAATGGGAAAATAAAAGAGGTCAATAGAACATTGAGTAATTTGGCAAGATTCATATGTCGTGACAAGCCAAAGAATTAAGATTTCCTTGTTGCCTAAGCCAAATTGTCTTTATAACAATGACGTTTGTCATTCCATTGGTTTTTCTCCACTTTTGTGACTTATAATAAGTTACATAATTTCAATGTGAGTGCTAAAAAGTTAGCCAAACATTTATAAGAAATTGAAGTGAAAGTAAAAACAGAATCTTGAAAAAGCCAATGCAAAGTACAAGTCTGATACTGACACATAGAAGAGTTCAACTATTTGAAGTTGGAGATGAGGCTATGCTATTCTTAAACAAGAATAGAATTGTTAGGGATATTATAAATTGAAGGCAAGGAAATATAAACCATTCAAGACTAGAAAGATTAACAACATTGCTTATGCCGTTCAATTGCATTTGTGGATGGGTAACATCAATTGTACATTCAATGTTGTTGATATTTCACTTTATTTACCTAATTTGTAAGCTTGGATATTCTAACCATAACTCAAGGTTAGGTTCTTTGTAAATCGCAGCGCGTGTCGAGTGCACTGCAAAATTTACCTGACTCTGCACACTAAAATTTGTAGTTGTGGTAAGTCAGGATCGA
>JAOSBL010000211.1:34838954-34851547 GCA_027568915.1 Erythroxylum roraimae
ACCTTAAATCTGCAAACATATTGTTAGATGGAGACATGAATCCAAAGATAGCTGATTTTGGCATGGCCAGGCTTTTCAGAGTTGATCAAACTGAAGGATGCACAAAAAGAATTGCTGGGACATAGTAAGTTCTGCAATTTTCCATACTTGCTGTTCCATAATACCTCGTATTCTCATAGTTTACGTATTTACTTACAGATCCCATAATATCATTTTTGTGGACAATAATATTATTAAGATATATTGTTGATAAACTCTTCCAAATTCTTTGTTTCATGCTTTATGTTAAAATGATATTACATCCAACTCAAAATTTTCTTTTTTCCAAACGTATGCTTATGATTTTCTTTTCTCTTTAAAAATATTTTTTATCCTTTGTGTTTCTGATTCTATGGTGATCAGTTTTTTATATGGGATCCAAGCTCTACCGCTTAGTATTGTGCGCTCTTCATTTGTGATTTTCAATTTGAAGATTTACTGGTTTGCTACAGCAATTTTCAGATTTTTTCATCTTTACTACTGGTGTGTTTGAATCTACTGTTCTTGTGTCCATGATGCCGATCGACTTTAATGTATTATTTATATGTTAATGCATTTGTTTTGCATATAATATTTTATCTTCTATTTTTTTACAATTATATTTTTATTCTATTAGTATATTATTAATGTGCTTCTTTTGCATGAAATTTTTGATAGAGTTCATATTTACGAATTTATTTACTGTTCTTGTGTCCATGATGCCGATCGACTTTAATGTATTATTTATATGTTAATGCATTTGTTTTGCATATAATATTTTATCTTCTATTTTTTTACAATTATATTTTTATTCTATTAGTATATTATTAATGTGCTTCTTTTGCATGAAATTTTTGATAGAGTTCATATTTACGAATTTATTTAATGAATAATTTTTTTCTAGTAAATTTATTTCAATAGCAATATATATATAATTAATGTCATTGATTAGAACATGGAATGTTCTTTTAATAGTTAGATATTTAATTAATTAATTAACTCAGTAATTAATTTATTTGTATATAAAAATTGATAATATATTAATTTTAATAGTTAAAATTTTATTTAATTAACATATTCATTAATAAGTTTGTTTTGCATACATCTTTATCTATGTAATTTATTTCAATAGTCAATTGTTAAGTTTTTCCTTAAAGTTTGGTTTTTAGTAATAACGCCAATCACTGAACAACATAATTTTGATTCTACCTTTTACTTTCATGTCATTCACAGGATGTTAACTTGATATGATTTTCAAACTTAAAGTTTTTCATTGTTAGAGATGATTATCTTACTTCGCTTTCTTTAATTTGCACTCAATTTCTTTAAAGGGTCATGTGATGAGTCAAGGTCCGGTGAAATAGTAGGGTTGGGTGAGTTCAGAGGCTTTGGGGAGGTGGGTTCATTTAGAGAGTAGTCTATTGATGAATGACAGAGATGAGTTGGTGAAGAGGACGGGGGCACTGGCGTTTTGGACAAAGTGAATGTGATGGTGTAGGGATGGATCGTTTGTATGGATATGGCTGTAGTTGGTGGCGGATAAGTAGAAGGACACTTATGTACTAATGGTGTTAGGTTGTCTATTGGCAAAGAAATTGGTAGCAGTGGTGGATTGGTGCCTTTGATGGTTGATGACTGAAATGGGAACACTTGTTTATCAAACAATACATGGCGTGAATAATAAATTTTGTGAGTGATAATATCGTAACATTTGTATCCCTTAAATATTTTAATATAACCGAGAAATATACAGGGAGAAGAATGAGATGATAACTTATAAGGAGCATATGGACGTAACCAAGGATAACATAAACACCCGAATACACGCAATTCATTATATTCTAGAGGTTGGTGAAAAAGAAAGGAGTAAGGTGCTTTGTGGTCTAAGACTGGTGTAGGTAGGCGGTTTATAACGTAAGTAGTTGTTTCAAAGGCATGACTCCAAAGTAATATTGGCATTAGGCATGATTAAGGAGAGTCAAACTTGTTTCAACTACGTATCAATGTTTACGTTCTGTGTAACTATTTTGTTGGGGTGTTTTGGGCCAAACACTTCGATGAGAGATACCGCTTTCACTAAGGTATTTGGTAAGGGCTTGGTATTCACCACCTTAATCACTTTGAAATTGCTTTATAGGATGTCCAAAATACTTTTCAACGATAGAATGAAATTTAATAAAAAAATTAAGACTTCAGATTTATAGCAAACAAAAAATAACCAAGAGTACTTGCTTAAATGATTAAAAAATAATACATAGTAGGAAAAACCATCTATAGATGGGGTAAGGGTAGGACCTCAAAATTAGAACATACAAGATCTAATGGACCATTAGTTTTATTGTCAGAAATAGGAAAAGAAAGTTTATGAATTTTACTTAAACTACAAGCAGAACATAAATGCATAGATTTGGAATAAGAATAAGAAAGACTATTGGACGTGAGTGTATGTTGGATTATTCGAGACGAGGCATGGCCAAGATGAGCATGCCAAGTATCAAAAGTAATGTGATGCACCTGTGGAGAAGAATGTGATTTAGTCGAAAGTTGTAAAGGAAGCGAGCAAAGTCCATTCTCAAATTGTCCTTTATGACTAAAGATCCTTTATAATAAACAAATAGTAAAGAATTCAATGGAAACATTGTTAGTTCGAGTAAAATGGTTGCAGTAGATGGAATATGGAGAACAATAGAGAGTGTAAGCAACTTATTGTTCAAGGAGAACAGTGATGAGCCAATATTAGAAATTGAAACGTGGTTACCATTGGTAAGCTTAACTTGATCATGTAAATTGAATTCATCATGGATGAAAAGGTTCTCTAAGTCAGACATCATATGGTGGATTGCAGATTGTTACACCAGAATTTGCAATCCACTATTGTTGAAGAGAAGAGGGTTAAGTGAAAGCAAGATTTGAGGCTAGAGAAAATTATGTGGAAGAACAACGTGCAGAGGAAGAGTCACTTCGGAGTTTAGGAGAAGGACATTGATTGGCGAAGTGTCCTTAACCGTTATAATTGAAATAGGTCATAGAGGTAGAAGATCGATTACTAAAATTTCCTCCACGCCTTCCTCATCCTCGTCTATGAGATGATTGACGATTCAAATACTAAACTGTAATAAGAGACATGGGAGGAAGATTCTCCTCTTGCAGTTGTTTCTCCTCAGCTGAGATTAGACCAAAAAGTTCACCATAAGAGATGGGACTCAATCGAGCATTAATTGCTTGAACAAAGGGTGGTCGAAAGGTTAAGTGAAACCCCTATAAAATAGACCGGATCAGATTATCCATGTCCATAGTGGCATTAAGAGAAATTAGATTGCCATAATAGTTTTTGAAACATTCGAAAAACTGAGCGACACTTTTACAATGTTTTTCAATTGTATAGAGATTACCTTTAAGAGTTTGGATTTGAGGAAGAAATCTAGCATTAAATGCTTGTACAATATTGTCCCAAGAGTTTGATCCATGTTGATGTTTACTACTAGTGATAGAACTGACTAATCTAAGGAAGCAACCAACTATGCCAAAATAAGTTTATCATTCTTTTTCCAAGTTTTATATGCAAGATGTTCGATGTCACCAATCACTTATGGAAGAGGGGTTGGATCCATCAATATGTTGGGGTCCCAATTAGAGAGATGTTAAGAACAGCGAAAAGAGAGATATGCAAATATTCTACTTTTGGTGAGAACAAACCAATGATTTAATTGATTAAAAGCCGTTGTCCACATCAATTAACGAAAGCTTATATATATATACAAGTTGTGCAATTAGAATCCTATCTAAATAGAACTAGAAACTGAAATCCTAATTTAATGGAACTACTAAACACATTCTGCATTTGAAATCCTAATTTAATGGAACTTCTAAAGACTCCTAACTAACACAATTGGCATTAGTCGACTTTATTGGACCCACAATCAATGAAAACTTCGTATCTACTACAACTTTTTTGCTTCACACTTAGCATTGGTATTTTGGTTTTCTTTTGCTTATACGTGTTGACCTGCAGAGTTCATCATTACCTCCCCCTCTAAGCAGAACCTTGTCCCCAAGGTTCGTGTTGAGAAATTTGTGTTACAGCTCCTTCGAATTTTCCCACGTGGCATCTTCTTTTGGCATTCTCTTCCATTTTACTAGACTTTTTTCCACAAAATGCTTACCCCTCTTAACCCACCTTGTGTTTAGTATAGCTTCAGGTTCACAAATGACATCTCCATCATCATCCATTGGCGGCAATTCATTGCTGGTGACGTCAAGCTCACCTATTTGTTTCTTTAGCATTGACACATGAAAAACAGGATGAATTCTCGAACTTGTTAGAAACTCGAGTTTGTACACTACACTACCAATCCTTTCAATAATTTTGTAGGGTCCGTAATAGTGGTTTGCAAGCTTTTGAAAAGCTCTATTTTCTAGTCTTTTGTAGGTTTGAAGAACCTCTGAATGACCACCATATGGCGGATCATGAAACTCCTGCAGTAATTGGCCAACCAAGTATGATTTAGGAGGAACAACAACTCGATTTTTGAAACATACCAGGCCATTATGCCATTTGTATGGGGTTGTCGGATTGTCACTTGCAAGGCTCACAATCTTTTTCATGTAGGGATCATTGGTAGCTTCTTTCTTGATTTCCTCCCAAAGTGTGGCTTTTGGAGTGAAAAGTGCATTAAGGCTTGGGCTGCCTATTACTCGTGATACACTGCTCCAATAGATGCTTCAGACTCTTCTGGTCAGTTCGTATGTAGAATTTACGACCCAACAAGTACGGTCACCATGTTTGAATTGCATGGACAATGGCCAGCATTTCCTTTGCATAGACAGACTAACATTGCTTAGTGACTCCAAAGGCTCGGCTTATGAAAGCTACAAGTCTTCCTTGTTGTGTCAGAACTACCCCAATTCCACTTCCTGATGTGTCGGTCTCGATGGCAAAGGGTTCTTCGAAGTCAGGCAACACAAGGGTAGGGGTTGACGTTATGGCCTATTTTAATTCTTAAAATGCAGTATTGGCCTCATCTGTCCATAAAAATTGGCTCTTTTTCAACAAATTGGTAAGTGGTTGTGCCATGGCTCCATAATTTCTAACGAAATTCTGATAGTAGCCAGTGAGTCTTAGAAATCCACAGAGATCAGTTACATTATTAGGTCTTGGCCACCTAATCATGGCTTGAATCTTCTTTTGATCTACTTTAACACCCTGGGAAGTAATTATATGACCCAAATATTTAAGTTCTTGCTTACCAAACTCATATTTGTTCAACTTGACAAAAAGTTGTTGTTGCTTAATTACTTCAAGGACTATCCTGACATGCTCCAGATGTTGTGACCAAACTCGGCTATAAATCAGTATGTCGTCAAAAAAAACCAGCATAAACTTTCTTAAATATGGCCTAAATATGGAATTCATAAGTGATTGAAAGGTCAAAGGAGCATTGTATAACGCGAATGCCATGACTAAATACTCATAGTGGTCATTATGCGTCCAAAAAGTTGTTTTTGTGCATGTCAAGTTGAATAAACTCGTACCTAATGGTAGCTAGCTTGAAGGTCAAGTTTTGTGAAGTAAACAGCCCCATGGAGCTCATCAAGCATGTCTTCAATAGTCGGAATGGGAAATCTATCCTTTGACCGTAACTACATTTAGAGCCCTATAATCTGTGTAAAACTACCATGTCTCGTCTTTCTTCTTTACAAATAGAACTGGAAAAGAGAATGGGCTTGTACTGTGACGAATCAACCCTGATTGTTGCATCTCCTGAACCTGTTTCTCTATCTTTTTCTTTTGAAAGTGTTCATATTTGTAAGGTCGAACATTAACAGGTTCTATCCCTTCCTTCAAGACTATCATATGCTTTACATTCTGTCTCGGTGGAAGCTATTAGGGTTCAACAAACATATCTTGAAAGTTTGTTAATAACAATTCCATATCAGTTGGAATTTTTATGTTACCATCACCGAAGGGTTTTTGCGAATAGATGGCATATACCGTATTCCCTCTGTGTATTTCCTTTGCAATAGTGTTGTGATTGACAACTTGGATTGGTTTATGAGGCACTCCTTGCAACCGTTGGCTTCGATTGTCTTGCACAAAGCCCATAGTTAACCTCTTCCAATCGCAGACTACCGTTCCTAGTTGTTGGAGCCAATGTATGCCCAAAACAATGTCCAAACCACTCGAAGGCAATGCATAGAGAGTTAGAGAGAATGGAATACCTTGTAGTAGTACAGGTACATTTTCAAATCAACCCTCGCATCGTAAAGGAGCCCCGTTTGCCACTCGAACCTTGAATGGCTCTATGGGTGTCACTAGTAGCCTCAATACTTCTACCGCGTTGCTGCTAATGAAATTATGTGTAGAGTCGCTATCTATGAGGGCCATTAAATCTTGATTTTCGACTCGAGCTATCACTCTCTAACCGACAGTCCAACCAGTCAAGGCGAGAAGGGAAATTTCGAGTTCATTGTTATCTTCCTACGTTGCCGACGTTTCGCCATCATTGTCCTCCAAATCACCCTCGAGGAGTAGTAGTTGATTTCTTACATTGATGGCCCAGAGTGAAGCATTCATCGCAATTAAAGCTTAGTCCTTGGGCTCGTCGCTTTTGTATCTCTTCCCATGAAATTATCTACACTAACGTGTTTGGTTTTGCTCGACTTAGGGAATATTCGATTAGGGGTCTCAACAGTGATCTCATCGCCCCCTTTTGTCTCAACAACTGTTCATCCTTCATTCGGGCCAAGCTAATAACCTCTTTCAAAGATTTGGGCCGAAACATTCTAATGCCATCAGCGATCTCTTGTTTGAGCCCACCAATAAAAGTGCCAATTAAGACCCTTTGAGTCCAACCTTGAACCCCTGTTCCCTAATTTTTCAAATTCCTATTGATATTCCCTTAAGGATCCAGTTTGTCGAATTTTTTATAATGCTCCGTCAAATTGACCCCATAATTCGGATTGAAAATCACCTCATGACACCTGCTGCCCTTCATCTTGGTATGTCTTGCAGAGCTACTGCCACCATTGATTCACCTCGCATTCAAGGTGGAAGGAGGCAAGAGGAACCTTTTGCAAACTTGACATATATTGATATTCGAAAACTTGCTCCATGCGACTAAACCATTCAATGGGGTCACCTCTGGTGAATCTCGAAAATTCAAGCCTTGCAAATTTAGAAGAGAACATATGTCGTCCCTCTTCCGTAACCCCTTTGGTCCCCTGTTGGATGTTTGTGGGTCACCCATGGGAAATACTAGCAGACCCTTCTTTTTGAGAACGGAATACATCGGACAACCGAGCAATCACTTCTTCCATTGAACGAAGCTTATCAATAAGGCCTTGCTCCATTCGGCTCACTCCATCTTGCAAACTGCCTAGACCTGCTTCAAGATTCTCGATTTGTTCTTTGTTTGTCGACGTGGCTCTAATACCAATTGTTACAGGTCTTATGAGAGAACCAATCTCAAAAGCTAGCTTAAAGGGTGAGAGAGCCCATAAGCCTATAAACCCCACATCAGCCTCTTTTATTACCAATGTGGGGATAATTAAATCGTAACATTCCACCGCGCTTCGCAGCCACCAATGAGCTGGCTGTACGCTAGACCTTTTCTAGCCCCGAGCGAACATTATAATACCAGCATAACCACCCACACACCCTCGGATTGGCTATGCGCTAGACCTTTTCTAGCTCCGAGTGAACACTGCAATACCGACGTCACCACCTGTGGGCGTGGCACTAGGACTTGAAGGAGTGGTGTTAGCTCTGATACCAATGTTGGGGTCTTAGTTAGAGAGATGTTAAGAACAAGCGAAAAGAGAGAGATATGCAAATATTCTGATTTTGGTATGAACAAACCAATGATTTAATTGATTAAAAACTGTTGTCCACATCAATTAATGAAAGCCTGTATATATACAAACTGTGCAATCAGAATCCTACCTAAATAGAACTAGAAACTGAAATCCTAATTTAATGGAACTACTAAACAGGTTATGCAATTGAAATCCTAGTTTAATGGAACTTCTAAAGACTCCTAACTAACACAGTTGGCATTAGCTGACTTTATTGGACCCACAAGATAACTTCCTATCTACTACAACTTGTTTTCTTCACATGTAGTATTGGTATTTTGGGTTTCTTCTGCTTATAAGTGTTGACATGTGGAGTTCATGACAATGTGACTTTCAAGGTCATGACAATTAAGAAAGGGTAAAAATTGTGTTTTCTACGAGAGAAAATTGGAAGAAGTTAGTTTAAGGATGAAGTTTTGATTAAGAGATGGTGTTGGCAGGGGAGGAGTTACTAGAGAAGAAGAGGAGGTGACAATGGTTGTGGTGGGGCGTAATCGGTATCTGACATGGTTGTGGCTGTGAAGCCTATGAAACTCTCATACCATTAAGAGAACAGATGATAACAGTAGATTTATTAGATTGAGTTTGTTGGCCTATACTTATCCATATCACATTTTAGCTCTGATAATCTTCTTTTCTAGATGTATAATTGTGTGTTAGTTAGCAGCCATATTCTCAATGTCTTCCTTTCTTTGAACAGTGTGAAACTAACATTTTCCCACTTGGTTATTACATCGACAGTGGTTATATGTCACCAGAATATGGAATGCATGGGCAGTTCTCTGTCAAGTCTGATGTGTACAGTTTTGGAGTTGTAGTTCTTGAAATTATAACTGGAAAGAGGAACAGTTCCTTCTATCACACCGGATGTTCTGAGAACCTCGTCAGCTGTGTAGGTTTATGAAAACTTCTGAGTTGTACTTACAGCAACCATCGTCAACAAAAAATGAGTATACCAATTTATAATTTGATCATATATGCAGGCGTGGAAACATTGGCAAAAAGGGACACATGCGGAAGCATTTGATCCTAGTATTGTTGGGACGTGTTTAGCAGATGAAGTTCTTAGATGCATGCACATCGGATTACTATGTGTCCAGGAAGATCCAGCTCAAAGGCCAACGATGACAACTGTTGTTCTCATGCTCAACAGCAACGTATTTGATTTGCCCTTGCCAAAACGACCAGCATTTTTCATCCGTGGTACGACAGGGATGAGCATGTCGACAGAAGGGATTGGTCAGACCGACCAATCTAAAAGCAAGTTAGTGCAGTACTCTGTTGATGCATTGCCAATTACTATTGTATCTCCTCGGTAGAGTTAGCAACGGAGTTCTCACCAAATAAATGATCATATCCCTTGAACTTTATCTTATAAGTTAGTTAATTAAATAAACATGTATAAAAAAGAATGTCTTTAATTAGTTATGTCGTAAATATATAACTAAGTGATTGATTGTAGAATATAAATCAACAATAACAAGTTCATGTATAAATTTGTTAGGTTTAAGATATTTTGCATTTTATGATATAATTTATTACTAAATATTATTTAGATCACTTTATGTATATCTTGTTTTATTTGTTAATTGGATATGATATTGTTAAATGTATTTTTACACTAAAATTAAGTAATATAGAAAACTAAAAATACATATAGGTCTGTTAGATGCTAATGCGATTGCATTGTTACATAGTTTTCAAATAACTATATTAATGGGAACTAATAGGATTAATCTAAGGTAGCTCCCTCGATTGACTCTCGACCTCACGGAGATTAAATATATAAAGTACATTCTCAGCACAATAAACGATTGCTTCAGTATTTTCCAAGTGTGGTTAAGAATGGGGTTGTTACTCCCCCGATTGAACTCTTGCAAGCTGGAGCCAGGATATGGTCATCTGCTTTGATTAGATTTTTTTTGAATAAACTAGTGGCTTTTTCAATTGTTAATGCCTAGGCTAACGCTAAATAGGGGAAGAAGGGATTAGACAAGGTATTGCTAAGAGAGGATGGTTCCATTCTCTTCAAATTTGCGAATGAAACCAACATTTCCGAGATAGTAGAGCAGGGTCCTTGGCACATAAGAGATCAACCATTTTTTGTTCAACTATGGAAGCCGAGGATGGAGCTAGATCGAAGTAAGATTGAAATGTTGCCACCATGGGTAAAATTGGTGACAGTAACTCTGCTTCCATTGATAATGTTGTTTATGTTGATAGATTAAAACATAACTTGTTAAGTGTAAGTTAATTATGTGATAAGGTTATAGAGTTACTTTCTATGCATCACATTGTGAAAATATTGATAATCTTAATGACAATATTGTATTTATTATTCCTAGAAATCAAAACATATATTGTGCTCAATTGGAAGTTATGCCTTCATAAATTGTCAAATGTTTTGTTTCTATAGAAAAAGACTCTTTTATCTAGCACAGAAGATTGGACATGCTAGCATAATCACCTATCAAAATTTAAAATGAGTTAGTAAGAGGACTTCCTAACTTGAAGTTTAAGAATAATCAGGTCTGTGAAGCTTGTTAAAAGGAAAACAAATCAGAAGTAACTTCCTCCTAAAAACATGGTGTCTACAAACTAGCCACTTGAACTTGTACACATGGACTTATTTGGTCCTACCAGGACTCAAAGCTTTGGTGAACTTCCTCCTAAAAACATGGGGTCTACAAACTAGCCGCTTAAACTTGTACACATGGACTTATTTGGTCCTACCAGGACTTAAAGCTTTGCTGGTAAACATTACAGCTTTGTTATAGTAGATGATTATTCTAGATTTACATGGGTTTATTTTCTATCAAAAAAGGATGACACTTTTGAAGTCTTTGCAGAAATATTCAGATTGAAAAAGGATACTGCATTACATCTATTAGGAGCGATCATGGAGGAGAAATCAATAACGAAAAATTTGAAGATTTCTGAATGAAAATGGGATATCTCACAATTTCTCTTGCCCAAAGACTCCTTAGTAGAATGGAGTTGTTGAGAGAAAGAATAGGACTCTCATTGATATGGCCAGAACAATGTTATGCGAAAGTGGTCTACCTCATGGTTACTGGGTAGAAGCCGTGTCAACTGCCTATTACATACTTAACAAGTGCCTTATAAGACCTATTCTGAAAAAGACCCCCTATGAGTTATGGAAAGGAAGAAAACCAAATTTCGCTTACTTTCGAGCATTTAGTTGCAAGTGCTTCGCTCTAAATAATGGAAAAGATAATCTTGGAAAGTTCGATGCGAGATCAAATGAAGCCATCTTTCTGGGCTATAGTACTACTAGTAAAGGATTTAGAGTTTACAACAGAAGATAGAAGAATCAATACACGTAGTATTTGATGAAGCACTACCCTCGACAATAGCAGTTGATTCATATGATGAAGAGCATCTCTTGGCTCCTAAAAATACATTGCAAACTCAAACAACACCTATAGTACCTTCAAAATTACAAGATCTAGAAGGTCTTTCTAAAGTCAGGACAAAACAGGTCCTTCCTCTCAACAAGAACCTATACAACGAAGAACATCAAGAGAATGGAGAGGTCTTGATACACATTAGTACATTCTAGGAGATCCCTCTAAAAGTCTAAAAACTAAATCATCCTTTAATAACAACTTTATTGCCCTCATCTCACAAATAGTACTAAAGACTATTGAAGATGCTCTTACTAATGAAAATTGGGTTTTATCTATGAAAGACAAACTGAATCAGTTTGACAAAAACAAAGTTTGGAATCTAGTACCTCGTCTGAAAAACAAGTCAGTCATTGGAACTTATTGGGTTTTTTGAAACAAACTTGACGAAAATGGTAAGGTGGTAAGAAACAAAGCTAGACTTGTAGCTCAAGGTTACAATCAATAGGAATGTATTGATTTTAATGAAACTTATGCATTTGTTGCTAGACTGGAATAAATTAGAATTTTACCTACCTTTGCATGTTATAGAAACTTCAAATTGCTCCAAATGGATATCAAAAGTACCTTCTTAAATGGATATATTAACGAAGAAGTGTTTGTTAAGCAACCGCCAGGCTTTGAAGATGAAAATCATCCTGATCATGTGATGAAGTTGACTAAAGCCCTGTATGGTCTAAAACAGGCTCCTCAACCATGGTATGAGAGGTTAAGTATTTTTTTCTTGAGAATAACTTCGAAAGAGGAAAGGTAGATAAAACCCTATTTATTAAAAAAAGGAGAATGATTTACTCATTATGCAAATATATGTTGATGACATAATATTTGGTGCTACTAATCAATCTTTTTGTGAAGAATTCTTAGCGGTAATGCAGGGGGAGTTTGAAATGAGCATGATAGGAGAACTATTTTTCTTTCTCAGATTACAAATTAAACAAATAAAAAAAGGGATCTTTATTAGCCTAGAAAAATACACAAAGGAACTTATCAAGAAGTACTATTTTGATAATGCCAAACCTATGGGTACTCCTATGTATGCTGGAACTAAACTTGATAAGGATGAAGAAGGCAAGGCTATGGATGAGACAAAGTATAGAGGAATGATCGGCTCACTACTATATCTTACAAGCTCAAGACAAGACATTATGCTTAGTGTGTGTCTTTGGGCACGCTTTCAATCAATTCCAAAAGAAAGACTGTTGGATTCCAAATCCGGAACCCAACTACTTAATCCGAAACCCTCATACTGATATATGATTATAAACTTAATTAAAGTCCTCCGAATAAATCTTG
>JAOSBL010000211.1:34861731-34873677 GCA_027568915.1 Erythroxylum roraimae
GGTAATCGGGTAACCCGAATTTTTTTCGGAGTTACCCGTCCCAAACCGAAAATAATTCGGGTAATACCCGGCTCGACCCGATTTACCCGTATTTTAACATTTTATTACCTGAATTAATTTAGACCGGACCGGTCCGAATAATGCTCACCCCTAATCTTATCTTTTAAACGGGACGAAATTAGTGCAGAAGGTCTCGAAACGTATAACTTCATATTTTCACCTAAGGGATACGTCGAAAGCAAGTTATAATCACTCCAAACGTATAACTTGATATTTTCACCTAAGGGACACGTCGAAAGCAAATTATAATTTTCTAACTTGTGGAAAACGAGAAGTTGCCTATTTTTAGTTTCTCAATATTAAAAAAATCTTTGAAAAATGAATTGAAAAGGGCAGCACAAAAGAAAAACGAAAAAAGGACTCCGCGCAGAGAAAAGATGTACACACGTACATGACGTAGAATGGACAAATGTTTTGGAGGAGAAAACTTCTTTTCTTTTCAACCATGACTGTCCAGACGCGATCTGATTTAGAGTGTAATAAAATAATTTCGAATATGGGGGGTGTTGCCGTTCGGAAAGTTCGGGAGACCAATTATGCATTCTTCGCAAAATTAGAATGGACTCTGGTTTCCAATCTTAATGCCTTTTGGGTTAAAGTTCTCTCGGCCAAATATAATTTTGATGTCAATAACCTCCTCATCTCTATTGACACAAATGGAGGCTCAATGATCTGGAAGAGCATAAAAACTACTTGACACCTGGTACTTCAGGGCATGAAATGGATGATAGGTGATGGCGCTAGGACTAGATTCTGGATGGACCATTGGGTTGAGAGAGTGGGACCTCTTGTTACCCAAGCAACCACCACAATTCCTGCTCTATCGGGTACCCTCTGTGTCAAACATTTTGCGGACGTTGATGGCAATTGGAACTGGAATGCACTTCACGCTTGCCTCCCGACGTCGGTTTGCAGGTTAATCGCAAGAACTTTCCCCCGAAGCCCTACCTAGGACAGGATAACTTAATCTGGGGCATTTCTGACACCGGTCAATTCACTGTTGCTTCCACCTACTCCATGTTAATGGAGAATGAGGACACTGCGATTGATGGAATTTGGAAGGTAATCTGGCAATGGAAAGGCCCTCAACGCATTCGATCCTTTCTCTGGCTTCTCACTAACCAGCATCGTGTTCGTAGGCACCTCACTACAGACGAATCTTGTTATCAGTGTGGACTTGATGAATTCGCGCTACATACAGTGCGAGACTGCGTCAAAGCCCGCCAAGTGTGGAGCTCATTTCCCCCTCAACTTGTTAATGACGAGTTTTTGACTCTGCCGGCTCGACAGTGGCTCAGTACAAACCTCCACCACCACCGACGCGTTTTTGGACAAGATTGGTTAATCCTTTTTAGATCTACTTGTTGACTTGTATGGACTTGGAGAAATATGGCCCTATTTGATGAACATGTTAATTGGTCATCCTCACCCATTTCTCTTATTTTGTCTTTTATAGATCAGATCCATAAGTCTGCCGCTTGGCAAAGCACAGCTGTTACGGGACATCGGCGTCGACACGAGCAACTTATAGGATGGAGCAAATCGCCGACAGGGTGGGTCAAGTTAAACACGGATGGCGCATGCAAACCTTCCTCATCCTTAGCCACAACAGGCGGCATCCTACGTGACAGTTCAGGCAATTGGCTTGGAGGCTTCGTCCAGAATCCCGGCTGGTGCTCCCCGGTGTCTGCGAAACTCTAGGGCGTATATACAGGGCTCACGCTTGCGTGGAACTTAGGTTATCACGGGATCGAACTCGAAATGGACTCGATTGCGGCAATCAACCTCCTTTATTCTTCAGCGAGACGGTCAATGATTTTCAATCCCATAGTTCAGGGAATTAACAAACTGATTACTCAGAACTGGACCATTGTACATCGACATATCTATCGAGAAAGTAACAGATGTGCTGACTGACTAGCGAACTATAAGAAACACTTTGAGTTAAGAACTACTTATTTAGATACTACACCAATTGGGTGCCACTTTATCCTACTAGAGGATATGTCAGGAATCTGTTTCCCTAAACTCATTATGTAATCTGTTTTATTCCCTCTTATATATAAATAATAATTATAATTTCAAAAAAAAAAATTATTTTAATTTATAAAAATAAGATTATTTTAATTTTATAAAATAATTAACAATTAAATTATAGTAAACATAAATCTTAATTCATACTTTATTCTGAAACTTGATTTTTGTATCGTATTATTTTGAACCATTTTAGAAACTAGTCCATTTCGACCATTGTAACCACACAAGTATTTGACCTCTGACAAACTTCACAAAACAAGCTGAGAGAATTGTGTAACTCTTACAGAGAGGATTAAGCAAGAAGTGATAGTTTCATTAGAATTTAAGCCTATTTATAATAAGTTTTATATAGTTTAATACTTTAATTAAAATTAAATTCTAATTTCAATTAAAATTTAATTAGAATTACAAATAATTCTAACTAAATACCAATTATGTTCAAATAAGATCTAACATCTCATATTGATCATTATTTATTAAATATCTCATATTTAGTAATAAAGTTTCTTAAACTTTACAATCAAATCTAACTTAATTAAAATATCTTTGCTCTCTTCAACCTGTTCTTTATATGAGACCCATTAAGTTCTCAAATATGTTGGCAATGGATATAAATTATAACCTTAAATTATATTTAGGATTAGACAAATTAAACTCCTTTAATTTATCTTTAATTATCTATTTAAACAATTTATATCCATAGATTAGAATTGGCATCTAGTAACACATCATGATCACCTAAATATTTATGAATGTCAAAGTGCTTTTGATTAACCTTTCTGTGCATGATTTTTTTGTATGTGTAATTCAACCATCTCATCATATTCGATTAGACATAGAATATAAAATTAATGCCTACTATATTTTGAGTTCAATCATTTTAGTTTTTCACCATTAGTTATTGATTTAATTAATGACATTTGTAAACTATTTACAAAACATCATTCCAATTTGGCCAAGGATTTTCAGAATCAATATTAATTGAGAACAACAGAACATTCTCCCTAATTAATTTGGGATGATAAATCTTATCTTGATCACTAAAGTACCTCCATATATTTCATACTACATCCAATGACTACCTACTAAGCTATCCTTAATTAGAACATGTCATAAGTAGTATCAAAACATAGCAATCCCTATGTAAGATAAATTTGGAGATCTCGGGTCAAAGAATCATTTTTACAATCATCATAATGAGAATTTCTATAGACATACAAGTAATGTTTCAAATGGATTTCTCATATGGGATCAATTCAGTGAACTTGTTCTTTAACAAGCACCTATTCTTTAACAAGCACCCACACGTTCGTTTAAGTATCTCCATACTTTAGTCTATGACATCAACTACTTCCTTCATAAGGAAAAACATAATATAAGCTAGTCTTTTTACATTCTATTAATGTCCAGTCTTAATAGAACAATAACTACGGACAATTTGGGGATAATAAATAAATGTAATATGAATCTCATAATTATAATCTCATCATAATTTCATTTGTAATGTATAATTATTTCATGGACTTTATCACATACATTTAAATATGTACAAGATAAAGAATGTCTTTAAATATGTTATCACTAAAGTACAACCAAATCGATTGACTGTAGGACATAAACTAACAATCTCCCACTTATATTAAACCAATGGTTTAAGTATCTAATACCATATCACCGTATGAAGATCATGTTATTGCTAAGACAGTGGCTTAATAAGAGAATTCTACAAGATTCTCTATAGCTAGCATTTGCTTAAATCTTATAACTTCCATCTTAATTATCATCATAAATAAGAAAATTTTCCTAAATATATCCTTGAATCTTTAATAAGACCTTAGCTTCTTTTACATGTCTAATAACTCTAATGTTTTACAATATATTACTATCTTGAACAATGCAAGGAACTATATCAAGTTCACTAAAGAAATTTTTGATCCAATTAATCTTTTCCACTAAATGAAAAATATATTATGGCTTGATTAGTAACCATCGTTATATTAGAACCTTTCTGATCTTAAAATGATAATGTTCTAAGTAAAATAGACCTTAATTAGGATTTACTTCTAAAGTTAATATCGATATAACCTTGAACTCAAATATCAACTCATACATAGACTAATGAATACTTTTAATATTTCACAAGTATCAGAAATCTCAAATTCTAAAAATCTTTAGTACATTATTTATGTACTTGGACTTAGAATAGGTAAACAACTTTCAATCTACCTCTATAGATCTAATTACCGCAATTAAACTATTACCTTTTCATATCCAACAAGTGTTGTTTTTATACAATTATATTTTTAACAATTGAAAATTGGAATTATTGTTTTTTGTGAGTAGTATGTCTCTACATACTCACACTTAAGAGGACAATTATACTCCCACTAACCTTCTTGCAGATAAAATAAATTTATAATCATCTTTAAAATAAACTCTTTGAATTCTTCATGAAAGTGAATCTTTCAATCTCTTGTAGCTTTTCAACTATAAATCAAATGTATCAACAAAGGCACTAGTTCTAATTGGATTTACTGTCATAAGATTTGAACTTTTCAATTTTCATTTTACTTTCATTGCTTATCATAAGAACCATTCTCCTATAAGTATACATTGAAACAAACAATTTGTTCAATAGGTCTGTAATATTATATCCAACCCATTAGATATTTCATAACCTTTTATTACCCATTTTAGTTCTAAACTTAATGGATAATACATGCTTCAACTAAGCATCACATCCTTAAATCATTAACTTTGGCTCCTTCCAACTCTTAGCATTCCATATCTAATATGAAATCTTGCTAATTGATTTAATTGGAACTATTGAAAGTAAGTCATTGTACTAGGCATAATTATAGGAAAAAAAATATTACATCATATAATATCTTATATTGTCCTTCTTAGATAAATCCATACTCTTATGAAATTTTATTGTGAAGGTCATCACTAGAGAATATCAATCTTTATAGATAACCAAAAATTTAAAACTCAGCAAATCGATTTCATCAAAGTGCTTCAGCATTCTTAATGCTTAATTTTTACTTAGATTTAAACAATTTGAATTGTTCAAAATTTTTAATAATTATTTCATTTAATACATATGACTATATCATATAAAGTCATTAATAATTTAATGAAATATAAGTATCATCATTTTATGAATAGTTATTCAGTTCAACACATTACATGTATAAGATTTAACAATTAAATACCATCGTCATTCCTTCACCAAAGATTGATTTGATTATTCTTCAACTTAACAAGTTTCATGAGTTTCATATGATTCATAGTCAAAAGGATACATATATTCTTATATGTAACTTTATGATTCTCATCATGTTGATTTAACCAATATGGCATAAAAGGATAGTCTTGATTATCCAACTTTGTATTTTTGTCACTAATGTTAAAGCATAAATCTCACTTGATCCAACACATACAAACTATTTGTATAAAATTAGATCACTACTTTTACTCAACATTCTATTATCATGCCTTAAACATTATAATAATTTTGAATCTAAATTCAATATCAAATACTTATAAGCATGAACTAAAAATACATATGATCTCTATCATATCACATATAAGCAAGAAAAGTCATGCAAATATTTTCTTCTTATGATAATTATTATCATTTTATAGTAAATGCCTCTAATTGCAGTCGACAATTATGCTTTTAATAGGCTAAATTATGTGAATTAATTTTATCAAGGTACTACACCTTTCATCTCTACTATATGCAACCTCTTGCATCTTGCTATCATAGTGTTAACATAAATCTTATATGTTTTCATCAAAGTTTATTAAACATTAGCCAACTCAAAATTTCAATATATTTTGTCATCCATATGATTTTGACATATCTCTAAAACTTTGTCATTGAATTCTTAACAGGGATTATAACAAAATTACATAATGGGCATTTAATTTTTTTTTCTAACTTTGAGAACTCTTCTTAAATATAACCCTATGTCCAAAAAATTTGGTTCATTAACTTAGTATCAATATACTAAATAAGGTAAATTTCACTCAAAACAATAATAAATGCAAGAAAATCAAGTAATTAATTATATGTCATGACTACCAAATAACGTTATGACTTTAATTATGTATTTGGTTACTCCCACTATTTTATTTAAAATAATAACCCTCAATATTATTCGAAAAGATTACTCTAATTTTTTTTTTTGGGCTAGGATCCCATTCAAATTTAGTTGATCTTGAGTTTGCTCAGCAAACTATCTAAACTTAAATTAGGGAGATAACAACTTTATCAATTACATCTCATATGACTCCTAGATCTATTAGCTAACAACTTGTTGGATCCGTGTTTTGCGTACCGGGGCGAACTGGGCCCAGCGTATGCTTAGAGGCGTGTTCTTTGAAACAACAAAATCTTGAGGTCTCAGGTTCGAGACCAAAGAGGACAATTCCGATTAGTGTGGATCGCGTGGTAACTTGGGGTACGCTGGGCCCAATTCGCCCCGGTACGCAAAACACGGATCCAACACAACTCTTGCTAAAATATACCTTATATGTTTTTTTGAACCCCACCTCTAAATTTATGTGATCATAAATTTGCTCATACAAATTACACAAATTTAATTAAGTAGGATCCACTGTCATAAGACTAAACATATTTGGGTTAGAGCAGTGTTGAGTTTGCTCAACAAACCTAATAAGAAACAAAATCTTGGTTTATTCTTATAATAATAAAAGTTAACAATCACGTTCTTAACGTGAACTTAATATTTTCAACGAGAGATCTAATTTCATTTGTTTTATCAAACATAAAATTACACGTGACATATCACATATATAAAACATACAATTTAACATGCTTTTAATAAATATATCAAACATATAAATAAAGCATGCAACTTATGTACTCATAATGAAATTATATGCGTAAAATATCAAGTTGTGTTTGATCTTGTTATTGATCATCATAATTTAAAATAATATTTCCAACTCTTTAGAAAAATTAAATTAGATTAAACCTATTGATTCCTTAATGAATTAAATTCCTATTCTAAATAGAAACTTAATTTGATTTGAAGACAATTTTCAAATCCAATTGGAAACTAATTCCAATTTTCTTGACTCCTTTAATAAAATTTAATTGAAAACAATTTTCAATAAATATCGTTCTTACTTATTATAATTTAGAGAAACTCTTTTTTTTAATTACATAAGTAAGACATTCTAATCTAATTAGAAAACTATTTCTAATCTAATTATAAATTAGTTTTCCTTAATTAGAAAACTATTTTCTAATATTAGAAGGAAACTACTTTTGAAATTAAATAAAAAGTTTTTAAATTTAATTAAGAAATTCATTTATATTATTTATTTAGAGATTAATTTTTTAATTAATTAGAAAATATTTTCGTAATAGATTAGAAACATTTTTAAAATATTAAGAAAGCTCATTTTTCTTAATTAATGGATAAAAACACTTTTCAAAATTTAATCAAGAGATTTACCTTTTCTAATAAATCAATAAACTTATTATTCATAAATAAAGAAACAATTTATAAATAAATTGAATAATAATTCTCTAAACAAATAAAACCATAAATTTAATTTATTTTAATCAAATTGAAATAAACAAATTTAGTTAACAAATAAATTTTTTAATTATTTAAAAAAACATTTTTCTTAATTTTAAAGAGCCTAATTAATTAAGAAGAACTAATTCCCCGCAAGCACCCTCCACACTATTGTCTCCAGCCGCCGCCACCTTGAACTTCAACATGTTTCCAGGCGGTGTGGCTTCATGCTACAGCACCCACTAGCTACGTTGCCACTAGAAACTACTAGCCTGTCGCATCTTTATAGTCCAAAGAAGCTTCAGCTGCAACATTCTAGTCACTCGTCACTAGAGACCAACCATCCACTAGTTCATTACCAACTTCCGTAGCTAGCTCCAACGTCTCTTCTCCAGGCACAATTAGGCTATGTTTGGTTGGAGGTTTTATAATGAAATGGAATAGAATAGAATATAATATTATTCCATCGTTTAGGAGTGGATTTTATAATGGGATAGAATAGAATGAGATGGGATAGAAGAAGAGGGTTTCATATTATATCTTATTCTATCTTAAATAGTAAAAATAAAAAACCTCCGATTTGGAGGGTTTAGGATGAAATGTAAAATGATAAACAACTTTACATTATACTACATTATAAACCTTCAACAAAACAACATTTCACTATATTACATTCTGAATCTTTTCATCCCTCTCAAATAACAATTTTCTAACATTACATCTATTTACGTTTCATTCCATTATAAATCATTTCATTTCATTCTATTCTATTAAAAATTTTACGTTCAACAAAGATAGTCCATGCTTTGTTTATCATGATCGAGGAGAAAACTTCTCCAAGCAGTGACAGACGCATCCTCTGGCGATCTAATTGTCATCTTTCACATGACTCACCAAGACATTGACCAACAACTAAAGTTTTTTGGGTTTCTAATCTTATTATGAGTTTTTGGGGTTTCTGAATCACAGTTTTTGGATTATGCTTGTATGTTAACGCTTAAATTTGACCTTTTGATTTCTAATTACAATTTTACTATAATTATAATTCTAAATTGAATTTAAGATTTCAAAAATTTTAAGGTTTAAGATTTTAACTCAATAATTCAAGATCAACAAAAATAAAATTTTTAATAAAGTTATAGAATTAAAGTTTACTCTGACACTACTGTAGAAAATCAGGATAGGATACAATCCCAACCGTAGTGAAATAATTACGAAATTTTTTTCTATTTTTATTTTTTGAAAAATAAGATCACTTTAATTTTATAAAATAATTAACAATTAAATCATAATAAAGCATGATTCTTAATTCGTATCTTATTTTAAAGTTTGATCATTTTCTTGTCATATCCCTCAAACCGTTTTCGAAACTGATCCATCTCAACTACTGTAGTCGTATAAGTGTTCGACCTCCAATGATATTCACAAAACAGATTAAGAGAACTTTGTAACTCTTACAAAGAGATTTAAGCAAGGACTGCTAGCTTCATTAGAGCTTAAGCCTATTTATAATAGGTTTTAAACATTTTAGTAATTTAATTTAAATTAAAATTGATTTTCAGTTAAGCTTTAATTAGAATTACAAATAATTCTAATGAAATACCAAATGCTCTCAAATAAGATCTAATATCTAATACTTATTATTTTATTAAATATATCTTATTTAATTAGAAAGTTTCTCAAACTTTACAATCAAGTCCAACTTGATTAAAATATCTTTGCTCTCTCCAACCTGTTCTTTATGTAAGACTTATTAGGTTCCCAAATATGTTGGGAATAGATAAAAATTATAAGCCTAAATTATATTCAAGATTAGATGAATTAAACTCCTTTAATTTATCTTTAAGGATCTAATTAAACAATTTATATTTATAGTTTAAAATTGGGGTCTAGCAACACATCATGACCACCCAAATATTTAGAAATGTCAAAGTAGTTTTTACCAACTTTTCCGTGCATGTTTTTTTCCGTATAATTCAATCCTTTCATCATACAATATTTCAATTAATGTCTACTCTATTTTGAGTTCAATCATATTAGTTCTCCATCATTAGCTATTGATTCAATTAATGACATTTGTAAACTATTTATAAAACATCATTCCACTTTGGCCAAGAATTCCCCGAATCAATACTAATTAAAAACAACAAAACATTCTCTCTAATTAATTTAGGGTGATGAATTATATCTTAATCACTCAACTACCTCCATATAATTCATGTTATAACCAATAACTACTGACCGAGTTATCAATAACTAGAACATGTTATAAATAGTATCAAAACATAACAATTTCTGTATAAAATAACTTTGGAGATTTCAAATCAAAGGATCACTTATACAATCACCATAAAGAGAATTTTTATAGACATACAAGTGATATTCGAATTGCATTTCTCATATAGGGTTAGTTCAATGAACATGTTCTCTCACAATTACCCACACATTTTCTCACAATTACCCACACATTTGTTTAAATATCTTCATATTTTAGTCTATGAGATCGACAACTTTCTTCATAAGGAAAAACATAATGTGTGCTAGTCTTTTTACGTTCTATTAATGTCCAGTTTTAATAAAACAATGACTAGGAATAATTCATAGTTACATCTCTATATATAAATTGGAGTATGTTACAACTACTTGTTATATTATTAATTTGAGAAGGCTATTGAACAAGGTTTGTTTAAAACAAAATTGAAATAACAAAAGATCGTAATTAACAATAAGTCCGCTCAAAAGTACTTTATGGTTAAGAGGCAAGCATATTGATATACAATTTTAGTTTATTCAAGAATATATTGCCAAGGAAGAAATTAAACTGGAGTTTATGAAGTTTATTAATAAACTTATTGATATTTTTACTAAGAGTCTCAAATATATTGTTTTTCAAAAATCACAGATGATGATTGGAGTTATACAAAATTAAGTTTACATGACAGGATTAGAAATAAAATTGACTTGTAGTATTATGTTGCAACTTCGAATAAGTAACAAAATTGTCAAATCTTAATCAATTCAGCTACTCTAAGAGTCATCTTAAACCGCATATGTCTAGATTGAAATGAATTTAATATTTAATCATTTGAAGTTACCTAAAGAAAATTATAATGAAATAAAGATAAAGTGGTCAAATTTTTATGTTATATCAATTGTATTATATTATTAAAAATATTTACATCTTTGTATTTTAACTTTGGTTTGCTTTAAGTTGATAAGTATATAATTCTTCACTACTCATATAAATTGGTAACAAAGCTGGAGCAACGAGTTGTTATGCTTTAGCCAAGGTTTTGAAACTCGGACTTGACGTTGAACCGGAGGTTTTATTGGCCACCGGTTCGACCGGTTCAACCACCGGTTGAATCGGTGTGACGTCATAATTACGCAATAATTATATATAATATTAATAATATTAAAAAATATAAAAATATACTAAATAATATAAAAATATTAAAAAATAAAAAATTATTGAACCAGTGGTTGAACCGGTTCAATCGGTCAATTGACTGATTCTTACCGGTTCTCACTGGTTCAATTAGGGACTGATTTTTAAATATCATCCGGACTGGATAGCCGACCGGTTATCAATCAAATCGATCGAACTGACCAGTCCAGTCCGAGTTTCAAAATCGTGGTTTTAGCAATAAAAATTATGGCTACCACTTGCCAGTTTACAACAACAAAAAGAGTTGACACTGTCACCGGTAAATTTGTTTCAATAGCAAGCAATCTTTCGATATTAATGATTTCAGAAGAAAAAACAAAAACTTATTTTGGGAGGGGCGTGGAAATTTTTTCTATTTTAATAGTGTCAAAATTAGACGTACGCTAATTATCTTTAGCTTGTACTTGTAGTGGTTCAAGTTAGCTATTTTGTAGCAATTAAATCTCAAATGTGAACCTTTTACTAATGTTAGTTATTAATTACGAAACAGAAATATAATAAAAACAAATTACGTGCGAGGATAAACCTTCTTGATTTAGACGGTAGTTTTGGCTTACAGACAGCTCTATCAACCCGACACATGACCTCCAAGCATGCATTATTCATCATCTTTTATTCACTTTTGGTTTTCCAACAAATCACCATCGCATTTGATGTGACTAACGTCTTTCTTTTATTATCGTTCGTCCTTTCAATAGTTATCCAACAGAAAGAGCAGGTTGTCCACTAGTTATGCCCATCTTTTGAAAGATAAGTTTCACGCATAAGCAGGTTGTCCACTAGTTATGCCCATCTTTTGAAAGATAAGTTTCACGCATAGCAATGAACTTGGCAACAAGTTTG
>JAOSBL010000211.1:34926377-34947964 GCA_027568915.1 Erythroxylum roraimae
AAGAATAAGAATAAGAATAATAATAATAATAATAATAATAATAATAATAATAATAATAATAATAATAATAATAATAAATTTATAATAAATAATAAATAATAAATAATAACAATAATTAATAAGAAGAAGAAGAAGAAGAAGCTTAAAATTTATAATAAATAATAATAATAATAATAATAACAACAACAACAACAACAACAATTAATAATAATAATAAGTTTAAATTTTATTATAATAATAATAATAATAATAATAATAATAATAATAATAGTAGTAGTAGTAGTAGTAGTAGTAATAATAATAATGAAGATGATGATGATGAGTTTAATAATATAATTAAGAATAAAAATTGCTTATGTGGGGGAGGGGTATAAATAGTAACTACTAGATTGGAATGAAAACTTGATACCCACCCCCTTTGGAGGGTTTAGTAGATTCCCAAATTTAATGGAATAAATCAATTCCCTTGGAATTGAAAACCCCAAAGCAAATACTATTTTTTACAATTATTCCATTCCTTCATTCCCAAACCATCAAACCAAACGCCCCCTTATTTTACATAAATAATTATAACTATTTTGTTTATATTTTAAGTTACAAAATCTATTTTAATTGTTTGTTAAAGAAAAAAAAAACACATTCTTCTTGAAGCAATGATGATAGAAAAGAAAAGATGATATTTAAAAACTTGATCTCAATTTTATTATGAATTTTATAACAAAAATATTTTTATTTTAGAACAAATTTTATTATTTTTATTTAACAAATAATTAAATATTTTTATTTGGACTTAATGTAATTTTATATGTTAAGAGATAAATTAACATCACATATTATAATTATTATTTATATAATTATTAAAATGCTTAAAACATGTGAATTTATATATTGAACCCAAACTTTAAATTTTTACAATAATTCAAATTTACGATTAAAAATCTTAGGATTTTAAGAAGAATTAATTAAAATTTACTTAAATCCAATCCAGCCTACCCCACGTGTACAACTACACCAATTAGAAGCAAACACAATATTTTTTTTGGGGTAAATCAGAAAATTAATTAATGAGTAAAAATAAAAATTATATAAAAAAGGTCACCGTCTAAACCACCTAAGCTCAACCAGCTAAAAATTAGCCTGGAAGCAAACACAATATTACCACACGCATATACCCAATCAGCCCCACATATGTACCAACAGAACTAATTTCACATATATTTTTCGGGATGTCCCAAGCATTCGCATGATCTCTGTACATGAGAAAAGAAAATATGAGAAAAAGCCTACTTAAAGCCTTTATTTCGCAAGAAATATGGATTGCATTAATAAATAGGAACAATATAGTACGTTTTACAAACCTCGTCAGGAATGCCACCAGTGGGCTACGAGGAGGAAGGAATATTTCCATCTGCGGGTTTCACAATCTTTTACCCTTATATCTCTGAAGTGGAACTCCTTGAAAAAATGATTGCTATGAGACTAAAACAACTACAAAATTACAAGTAATCATGTACATTCTTCCGATTTGGCTCCTTAGTAGTGTTCATCTACTTCTCAATACCCTGTTGCAGATACTGTATCAAGTCATAACCAGCAGTGGTCCATTTGTTGTAGGCATCTACACAAACGTGAATCATAAAATTGGCAGCTTCTCGGTCACTCATTTCAGGATGAAACCTTTTCCGCAGATTCCCGATTGGATCACCACGGCTGAAGCAAGGCAATCCACTGTCTAGCATTAACATCACGGTGTTGATTATCCCATCCATGTAACGTCGGGCTGTAAGATAACCCTTCACACATAAACTGTGGGACAATGAAGCAAAAAAGTAATCAGCTCTCTCATAATCACGAATAAAGGTAGAACACCAAGAGATGCAGATGTCTTACCTCACAAACTGGAACCAGGTGTCACTCTTCATAACACCAGATGGATCTAGTAACTGAGTCATCTCATGGCTCAGCTTGAAGTGCGCACTCTCGAATCGCATATTTCCACCAGGTGATGTCTCCAAGATGAAGCCGAAGTCTATGTGTACAAGTCTCCCCCCACTGCATTTGCACATAAATCAGGTATGAGGTATCATTTTCTCCTCAAAATCCTAAACAACTAAGATGCCTTCAAGAATGGGAAGCCAAGAGGTTGAGCTTGCCAGACAAAAGTTAGTAATATGGTCATCCACGTATTTTATGTTGTTTGTTATTGATACTACCAATAGTTAGTTGATGTTAAATATCTTTAGCTGCAAATACTACTTCAACCCAAAAGCATGTAAATTTTAATGATTTGACATGAGGAAAATCGAAATAATACATACTTGTGAAATAGAAGATTTCCATTATGTCTATCTTTCGGCTGAAGTAAAAGGCTAGCAACTGCGTAGCCAGCACTGCTAACTATAAAGTTCTCCCTTGCAGCTTCAAAATTTGGAGAGCCTACAGGCCCAAAATCCTGCTGAAAAATCTCATACAACCCCCCATCCGTTGTTTCACCCATCTGACTTCTGCTCTTTGAGTTGGGAACAACCTGTATATTTAAAGAATAGCTGTTAAGAAGAATGTATAAGTGTGATCAGAGAACTCCCTAAAACTGTTAGATGATTCCCACATGCAATCTTCATCTCTGCATCAAATCCAAGGTTGGTACTATGAGGTTAAAATCTTACAGTGAAATACACAACTGTAAATATTTTGCATGTTTTATTCGCATCTTTTCTTCTTTCAGCAATATTTCGGTGGTCTGAACCGTATCAAACAATTGTATTTATATCCATATCATCTAAGATAATTGCACGCACCGACTGTAAGGTTTGCATAATGTTTTCATGTTCTGAACAGTTTTTCTATACATTTTGGAACAACCAACCTTCGACAAACTGAATCATCCCACCCAAACTATGAACTATGAAGAACAAGATTAGGTGATGAGGATACGAGGATAGGCAATAAATTGGCAACTAATCAAGTTTGCATGACAGAGTGATTCGATAAGCATGCCCAATTTTGCAAAAACAGGCATCTAACTAAAAAAATCAACAAGAACATCTCGTAGATAAGTAGTCCCATATTAATTTGCTGAAACTTAAATATTTAATTATTAAGCCCACAAGAATTTGACCAGAAAGCACAAAAAAGGAACCATATTCAGTGAGAATACTCACGTGAAAAGAATCATGGGGGAATATCTAGACAATTATCAAATAGAACCAACATCATCTTGTTTGTTCTGAATTATAGTGGAATAAAAAGGTAAAGTTGGGAAATATTCGGATCACTAGCTACAATTTACAGTAAACATGTTTTCGAGTCAATGGCATTGGGAGAGCATCATGATATGCAAGTCAAATGTTTGAAAGTGTAACGAGTTCCATGTTCAAAGCCAAGGATCTGAGCTAATGTCCATTAAATTCAGTTGGCACACAATTCATTTGTTTAAAGTAACAGTCTGGAGGTGAAGACAAAAAATTAAACATAGTAAGACAAAGACTCACCTCAATTATACCTCTCTCTGGACCTGTTGGTAGAACACCATAAGGATATACATAAAGGTTAACCCCAACTGCTTGAAATATGTCTCTAAGAAGCGATATGACTTGAAGGGCTAGAACATCTTGTCGGCAATCATCGCCAACCTTAAAAGACATGTGGTCAATCAACCATCATTGATACAGATAAAAAAGAACCCTAATTTCATACATCATGGTTATAAACTAAGAGGTGCATTTTATTTTCTTTAAACCCGCATTTTATCCATCAATAATGAATAAATAACCTTTCTGAATGTATACCTTGAAAATGCATCCTTCAGGATATATGTTATTCGGGTCTCCATCACGATCAATCACATCAAATGCCACCAGGATTGGTACTTTTGCTGCTGATTGCAAAGGAATCCCACTGTCCACACGTATACCTCTGACAAGCTTATTTGTGGCAGTAGGTAAATAAAGATCATCACCCTCCATTTCAATTTTCTCCAGCTCCCTGTTGTACTAAGTCAATAAAAGAATGTCCAGATAAAAACATAAACAAAGTGCTGTGAAATGTTACACAACAACAGATATACCTTCGGATGCCAGCTCGCCTTTCATCCTTAGGGAGTGGGAGGAGCACACCAGAAATGGAAGTAACTTTGTCGAAGAAGTCAAATTCCCTCCTAAACATGTCACGCGCCTTGGGACTGAAACCATCAATAATACGCTGTCGAACAATTGGCAACAGTTCTTGAAACGAATTATTCTGAAATTAAGAAACACTTGCACAGTCATTACCCAAATGTTAAAGGTTACATCAAGTTATTTATCAGTCCAAAAACCTACATGCAGACACGCAAAGAAACATATCCACTCGAGTACATACTTGTAGTGCATCAAGTTATTTACAAGAATTCACCTCAAAATCTAATTATAGTATTATACCCCAGATGAGCGTGCATAAAACATTGCAGATTTCAAAATCAGAAGGTGATACAGACATTAAGCATTGAAATGAATAAAGAAAAAAGTTATATTCCATTAAATGGGCTTGAAAATATCATTTTCAACACATACACCACAAGTACAAAAATAGGAGACCAACTTCGAGAGGCATTTACTGCATGAGAGGCCACAACCTCTACAATATACAGTTAGAAGAAGTGTATTTTCTGTTAGCAGCTTCTTCGGTGTTAAGTTTCAATGAACTGCAGAAACCTGCCAAACATACCTTTCCAGGGGCAGGATCTTTTCCGGATTCTGGTGCACATGTCTCACCCTGTACACGTGAATACACAACTTAAGAGAGCTAAGACAAGAAATTTTGAGATGTAAGAAGACATATCAATGTCACAACCATCGGATTCAACCAAATATGCTTATGTCTGTCACCTGAATATGCCATATCAGAATATGAGCAAATATGTCACTTCTCTGAGCTGCTCTAAGCAAGTAACCTTCTACCAATTTCTGCGAATTCATTGCAGCAAAAATCAATATTACATTGTACAAGCAATTGGCACACAATAGAAGGACCAATATAACAAATTGATGAACAAAACAAACAAGTTCACAAGGATTGTTGCATTGATGCCCGGTAATGCTGGAAACGTAGAGTTGAAGGTAAATTATGTAATTTAGCAGCTCAGCATAGTAGTCAGTGGTCATTGCATACCTTATCAAAAGGGTAAATATAGTTTGAGTTTGTTTGACAATGAGTTGCCAAACAAACAACCAGAAGTCCTGCCCTCAAATTACATAAATTATAGAGATAACTGAAGTTGGAAAGTAGTTATGGAGATAACACCTAGCTGATAGCTCCCATGCAAAATCTACAAGTAACCTACCTCATCATCATATCTCAAAGCCTGCACCAACTGTGGCATGAAGAACGTCACTCTCTCAGGAGGATAGGACTCCAAAACCCGAAGAACATAAGCCATGACACGATGATGACCTTTATATGCTGGTGTAAGGAACTCAAGAGCTTTTGTAATAGAGCAAGCAGCCCAGTGTGGCAATTGTTGCAAAAGCACAGAATCTTCATCAACAGCCTTTGGGGTGACAAAATATGGCAATGCTTCAGGAATGCAGCGGACATCCAATATATGTGACTGCAACATACACAGCAGGAAAATCAAGACAACATACTAGTTATGATGCTTTGAAATACAAAAAAGGATCACACGGTATGACAAAAGAAAATCCGCTAAAAATAATTTTTCAGCTTTCGCCTATTTTAAGCTCTTCTTGGTTTGGGCAACAGACCTGAACCAGATGAGTAACTTCAGCCTTTAAGAAGCTGTTGGCTGGGAACCTTGAGGCCAAGCATAAGGCAATCCGAGGATCCACAGAGAAGGCAGTCCTAGCATATTCAATCCACTTTTCTGAACTGATCTTCAGACGAGAAGTACTATCCCTGAAATAGTGGAGTAAAAGTTAAGGACCTACAACACTAATCACAATGCAAAGAGCAAGAACTTGAAGCGAACTAACAGAAGTAATAAAATAACTTTCAAAGTAGGCAGAATGAGTAACAAAATTATCGAAAATGTTTACTTAGAATTTGTGGGTTGTGCCCAAACTTCAAGCCTGTCTGCCTCATGCTGGCATAACATCAAAAGCAGCTGCTTACGTTTTTCTATTCCAACAGCATAGTTCTCTATCTGGCCCCAGACAGGATGATACTGGGTATTCTGCATCACTTAACATCATTAGATCACTTCAATTTTCTGGCAACCTCTCCATTCTAATCAAGCATTCACTTCAGGGCAAAAAAACACTAAACTACTTTATTACACCCAATTCTCCAGCTTCCCCACATGTAGAGGATAATTCTTATAATAGTCAATATAGAGAAGAAAGGAATAGTGATAGATTAACAGATTTTTCACAAAAACAGGAGCTTCCATGTTTCACTGATAAATGGTGGTCAACAAAAGTTTTGGGAAATAGAGTCTCCTATCAAGATGCAAGAAACAAGTCTCAATGTTTTGAAAGTAGATTGTAGCTGTCTTACCATATCAATAGGGGAAACCCCATTCTCTTGGTCACGACCTTTTGGATCAAGTTGAACAGTCTCAACTAGCTCATTTGAGATATAGTGAACGAATAATGAGACAGACTGAGCCTCACTTTGAGCAAAATTGTTATTGTTCATGTCATACCATTCAGGCTCAAAAGCAAACCAGCCCAGACAGGCCCTGAAACATTCACCAAGACAACTTTTCACTTCAATGCTAAAGCATTATATAACAAAAATCATAACACTAGGCATTTCTTCATTTATTTGGTGCAATGTCTCTGCTTTATAGTACAAAAATTCTAGCAACTACATTTGAATACTCACGCTAAGCCTTACAAATCACCGTATTCGTATAGGAACTATACACACAGAAATCAGCCAAATTTATGAAATAAGCCTATGGATTTAAGTGTGTGCACACAGAGAAAGAGTAACAGAGAGAAAAATAGTACAGCAAATTACTCTGCCAAGTGAAGACCAAAACTAAAGCTACAAATTACAGGAGTTGGTGTTGTATTAGAGTCACAAGACAGCTAATCATATTAACATATTATAATAACCAATGTGTAGTTAGCAAAAGGAAAAAGAAATTTTTTAACAGAGAGGTCAATAAACAAATTCTTCACAATTTCTTCATCTCTTTTTTTTTTTTGGGTGAGAATGAGGAAAATTAAGAAGGATTTGGATTTGAAGACTTATCTAGACCCACTATCATTTTACGAAAACTATTGACATCATTCTGAAAGCAAACGAAAGCAAAATAATATAAACCAAACAGCAGTAGCAGTAGTATATTTCACACAAAGGCTACCCATTTTCAGAAAGTAACTAATAAAACTGTTCTGTTGTCAGTAGAAACACACTTGATTCTTCTAACAATCGATCGCCAAAACTCCAGTTTAATTGAGTTTGCCAAGCATTAAAAAAATTTGAAATATGAGGAAAATCAGAATGAATTTCAACTACAGTTACTTACACTCACCTATAAATGCGATCTTCCAAGAGCTGAAGTCCTGTTTTGAAATTCCGCAAATTGCCTTGGGAATAACACGAGCAGAACTTTAACCCAAGAAGCATAAATGTGAAAAAGGTACCAGTGGCAGCAGGATGGCGAGAAAAGTTCCAAGGTAATTTTGTAGTCCCTTGTAACAGCCGGCCAAGGAGTAAAAGTTGCTCAACGCTATTGTGACGAATCACCTGTACAACCACAATATTCAGAAAAGAAAATTGCATATAGAAGTACATACATGAAGGAGGTGCTGATTACTTTCATTGAGAAATGTGGGAAAAAAGGAAAATAGAAAAAAGGATGCCTAGCTCTCTTGAAAATTTATAGATTTAACAATTTTCTTACCTCAAAGCGATCAATCAAAAACCCAAGCCACAGCCTGTGTGCCATTATTTGCTCAACAGGATCAGTTTCAGGCTGTGGTTCTGGCTCCCCAGGTGCAAGGTGTGGCCTCAGTTTGGCGGCAGGTCCAGAGTACTTGACTTCCGAAGCAAAGAGGCCTCGTTTGGTATCAATTGTCCACAACCATGCATCAACAAGCTCCGCAAGAACTAGAGACCCCAGTTGGGGTGCCGCAGAAACCAACCAAGTCCATATGAAAATACCAGTCTCCATTGCATCTTGTGTAGAAATATAAGCTGGACACCAGCACAGAAGGCGCAGAAGTTGAGCAAAGCCCTCTACATTTGATTTTGAGCCAGAAGCCTAGTACATGAAATATAAGAAACCATGAGAAGGAATTAAGTTCAGAAATTCAACAAATTAAAGCCACAAAAATAAAACAATATGAGGAGCATTCACCAGATTTGAGAGAAGTAGTGCAGTGGCTTGGGAGCAAATATCACGGAATTGTGACTTGTTTACTTCGCCACCTTTCTCTGCAGTGCTAACAAATTGTTGCAGAAGGTGCACAAACTTGTTAAGTAACATCTCATTAAATGTGTCATCCTCAGTCTGTGGCGGCTGAGAAAAAGCTCCAGATATCAACCTTTGTAGACCACCACCAAAACCTGTTGGTGCATTACCTGCTTGAAACCCACCAATGCTGTTATACAATCTCCGCATGCCAGCAATTTCTCCTGCATGGTTGCACTTAACAGTTGCACTGACAATTCCTGTACTGAGCACCTCCAAATTAAAAGCTTCAGTCAATTTCAAGTTTGCTCCTGATGCGGCTGCTGCTGCAGCCATGACTGCAGGAATATTAGCTGTGCGTATGCCTGTCCAATCATTTTTTCCCGTACCAATCCGTATCTCAGATAAAAGAGAAACCACATCAGTTGTATTCTGTGATCTCTGCCATGTGTTTGCTTTACAAATTTTGTCCTGTAACATTCAGGAAATTGTTGAGAAAAAATCACAATATAATGAAGTAGACTACCAAGTTTTAGTATCTCAATAAGATGTTACAGAAATTTGATGAAAGCCAGAACTAAATCACAGTCCAGAACACCAAAAGACATTTAATTGACCAGACTGCTTCCCAACCATAAAGCATTTGTCATATAAAGAATAAAAAATAATATCAAAGAATTGTTTCCATGTAAGGACCCACTTTGTTTCAAAGAATTGATTCCGGTTTACAGCTTTTGCCCTTCTGAACAACATAAGACCTGGACAAGGCTATACACCCTAGTTACCAAACACATGATAGATTATATGTGCCATATATGCAGATATTGGGTGACTACAACAAGAATAACTTGAGCATGGTTTGCATACAACTGCAAATTTTACATAAAGGAAGAAAAGTAGATGGTGAAATCTACCTGAAATAGACCCTGGATGGTGCATGGTGCATATGATAGTGAAGTACTGATCCATTCTCTAACAATTTTTTGGTACAAAGAACGAACTGTTGATACCAAAGCAGGATCATTAACTGCAGTAGAAGGTGAATCATTATCAACTGAAAATAGCAGGGATTCCAGGCAAGACGAGTTCCACAGTATCTGCAAACATAATTCTTCATTTGTTTCAATTGCCAAGTTATGCAAAAAGAACAAGACTGGGAAATATACATTCGTTTAACGAAATAAATGCACCTGAGGAAACTTATCTCTAAGCTGAGTCAACAAGTTAACGGAAATATTCCGAATGTGTTCCTCCCTCTGCGACATGCTTTTTATAAGAAAACAAGCATGGGCAAAAAGGGTTGATTCTCTGTTCTCAGCTTCATTGCCTGTTTCAGTAATGCGATCTTCCTAAACCCAAGTAAAAGCATTGCATAAACTTCAGCTATCAAAACTATTCAAAAGTCTATACTATTAATAAAATCTAATAGAAAGTTAAACTACATTTCCTAAATGATAACTAGTAATCCATAAAATACAAGATCAAATCGAACATTAGAAATTAGACAGTTCAATAATAGTACTTTTATTGGTATCATTAATTATCCTTAATCTTTGGACAATAGATTCAACTTATTTCATTGTTTGCCGTGCAATAACATAAACCATAATTTGAAGATGATTATGAATAAACAGAAACAACCCTATGTTCAATTCAAACAATAGACTAGGAGTAATTATCCTCACATACAATTGAAAATTAAAGAAATTTGGATGTAACTTTTCAACACTTCATGCAGTATCTACAACCTTTGATATATGTTTGTCTTGATAGGAAGACATACAGACAGGAATATTAGTAGGCTATAAATGTCACGAGGAATACCAGCCATAACACTGCGGCCTCAAATGCCCGGTGGACAATTGCCGTCAAACATTGGAAGACTGCTGGCAGTAGATTTGGCGTCTTTAAGTATTCAAAGACACAACTGAAGGAACTTCTAGAAGCAGTCACACTGGCAGAACCATTAAGGATGCCACCATTGCTACTGAAACGTATCATCTCAAGGTAAGCCACAGCAAGAAGATAGGTTGCCTTCACACCTATGAAACAAGATCCAAACAAAAAACAGATTTCATGTGATTATACGATGAGATAAACAAAAATTTTGTTACAAAAAATTCAACCAGGAAAACTCCACAAGAAGATGTCCTTTTAAACCTAGAGTTTCCAGACAACAAAAGATACCAATTTATGTATTTTCAGGATCACATTCAGAAATTTATGGGACCTGAGATTGTGCTCATTGCTGAAACATCAACTCTCCCTCCTAGAGCTGCCGAAAGAGCAGCTCTTTGGGTTAGAGCTGCTTTCTCATTGCCATTTCCTCGACGACTGCCTGGATTATGAAGAGCATTGAGTTCTAATTCATCTTCAAGCCATTTCACAGAGCTCACAACCTGTAGAAACACAGGTATACACCAATTCAATATGAGAGAGAAATCTATATAGAGATTTATTGCAATAATCACAGAATGATCCAAATTTCAAAAACGAAGGTTACAAGCATGCAACCTGTGCCTGACTTGACAAGGACAATAAAATCAATAACAAGCCAAACCATAGAAAACATTATTCAGAAGATAACTTAATATAATACTGATATACTCTGGAGCACAGAAATAAACCAGATCCATTTCAATTTTCAAATGGAAAAATGAGAAATTATTCACTATCTTTTCCATGATCTACTGACGTAAATAAACAGCCTCCCAGGTTTTGTTCGCTTCATGCCATACACCAAAGAAAGTAACATTTAACATATAACATATAACAAGTCTTTATCACTGTTATGTAATATCAAATGATCCATTTAAAGATTTAATATTCTAAGAGACATAAATAGTCCCCCAGGGTTAGGGTCACAAGGAGGATTGTAGTTCCTTTTACAGATCCTAGGTTAAGATCCTGGCAAATGTGGCGAAACTGCCCCCTGTTATGCAATCCAATTAGGCCCAACAAATGATAATATACCAAAAAAAACGGAGATAAGTTGAGGAAAGACTAATAGCCTCAGTATCAACCAATAATAGATCCCAACTGATTCAACTGCAGGCATCGCGATCTACTTAGCAGGCAAAATTTCTTGTTTTAGTATGGGAACAAAATATCTGCACCAAAAAAAGGCTAAATATCAAATAAACCCCTAAAATCTCATGATTTCAACAATTAAGTCCTTCATGAGAAGTCTCCAATGATACCGCTTTAGAGGTACTCAATTGGTTGATCCCTTCCCAATACAAAGAAAAGAAACATTTGGCATGAAACGGGATGTTTACTCTAGAAAAAAGAGGTCTATGAGAGGATAAGATCCTATTTGAAATAGCAGTCTTTTCTAGCAACTTCTGAATTTAAAAAATATACCAGAATAATCAGCTGCTGAAAAAAAAGAAAGTAAGAAGAATAAAAGAAGATTGAAAGAGAGGAAGCAGCTATGGAAGGTAATGATTTGATAAAATCCCCAGAGAATATTATCAACTTACAAGGGGAGGAGTCCCTTGAGCAATACGCTGAACTGCAGAACCCCACTGTGAATTCCACATGTATGGTCCACTCACGGCCTGGAGAGCAATGGCACTTCCTGCACTGTTTAGCATTGTTGAGACTGACTTTGTTGGCAGTTGACTTTTTTGTATAGGAGGTGCTAACCCAAAAAGTGCAACATAAAACCACAAATTGCGGAATAACTTTAAAAGAGACGGTTCAACATATACGGTGGGATCAAAGTCAGAACATATTTCAGCGACAGCAGGAAGTAGGGGGCCCATGAAATCAGCTCCACTCCTGCAATGATTGAAGTACATAGAAAATGTCAAATTAGAAATGATGCTAACAATCTGATCATTTCATTAAGCAACAAATTAAGAGACTTCACATAATCGAATATGACACGACCTTCCACTTTGGGATTCAGCAGCCAAGCCTACATCTGAGCACAAAGATAGCAAACGATGACGATAGTCTGAACGCAGTTTAATATTTTTTAAGCCACTAGCTATCAGATGAAAACCTGCAGGAAGTGTCTAGAATGTAATTTGAAAAAGTTAGGTTTCTCATAACCCAAAGTGTCAAGCAATATAAAAGCATGATGTACAACTCATGCTTGAGAGTACTTCACACCTCAACACGTTCAGTAGTGGCTTCTGGTGCCATTGTTTTGCTTTCAGCAGAACCCACACTTGATAGTTTACTCATATAACTCCTTGTCATCAAAACAACTGTCTCCCGATATGCCTTCTCAAACCCCAAACTTGCAATACGAGATACAGCATCAAGAAGCTGCATCAAGTCAGAAAAGAGTCGGATAACAAGCAACTTTAGAAAAGAGTCGGATAACAAGCAACTTATGGGTGATTAGAATTCAAAATGGCATATATTTAACAGTAAAGCCAACCCCATCAGAATTTATTCAGAATTACATGCTCAGAAGAAAATTTTTGCATACCTTCAGTCGCAACAAACCCGGAATTGAAGCATCACCCTCTTCTAAGATTTCAAGAAACAGCGGCAAAATCATGTCCACCACTTCAAGCTTGCTAACAGCAACAGTTAAATCAGCTAACAAGCGTATAACATTCAGCTGCAGGGTAGGAACTGCCTCCTTCTCCTTGTCAACCTGAAACTAGCCTAACTTGTCAAGACAGAGAGGAACTTAAACCAAAAAAATCCAAATAGTATTTGTCATTTTCTTCTCCTTGGTCCAGAATAAATTAAGACTTCCAAATTCCCCGTCTTTCACGGAATCCTGACATTTAATGCTTTCTTCAAGTTACCTTAGATTCTTTACGTTTGAAGCATTCCATACTTCCATTTAGTTTTAAAATAGGTGAGAGCCAGTTTAGTAATTTATGTACATAATATATGTAGCCTAATGGCAAAAAGAAGTATGACTTCACCAAACAGATGCAAAATGAACCATGCACAAGACCAAAGATAGATCTCATATTACCACTTTCACATTTGTACATTTCTCCCAAATACAAAAAGAAGCATAAAATTCTTAAACAAGCAGTGGAACTATGAAAAGAAGTTTTAAGCAACCAAGAAGTACTTAATAAAAGAGCATAAATTAAAAAATAATCTATTTATTTTGCCAGCCCCGACCAATTTTTAAGATGAACATGCAGATACAATCACACAGTTAAACAGCCACTAAAATAAACCAACCTGGTCATCATAATCATTTCGTTCACGTATGCTTGCAGCTAATCCCATGATAAAAGTGTCAATTGGAGCCCGATCCTTGGACCAACCAGACTCAATTATCTGACAACTTGTTTTCACAACACTCTCAAACATTGCTCCCTGGCTGCCTCCCCATGTATCAGCCTGTAGATCAGAGGATACAACAATAAAGACAACTTTTCATAAAGAAGTTGGAAATAGAACTCAATTTAGTCATGGCATGCACCTGTGCACAAGCAGTCAGCACAAGAGGCTTGAGGCGGATAAGCAGAACACGCAAGGGTTGACCCCCTCTAGTGACTGATATTTGAGCAATCCCTGAAAGTAGTGAATTGAAAAGCTCTTCGCAAGCTCTCAGCTTCCGCCACACAGATAGTAAGCATGCTTCCGCAGCATCTATAGTTAACGCAAGAGTCTCAAGTACCAACCTCTTGGTGGTTTTCCCATCAGCATCAAGATATTGAAGACCCTTAATTTTCATCCTGGCTGCAGCTTGATAAACGGACAACTTTGCATTAACTCTTGCTTTTAAAGCTTGACCCTGTTCACTCCAATCCCGCTTCCTTATCTGCTCACATAACCAACCATCTTATCAAATTTCATAATCAGTAACTTCAGTAAACATAAAGCTTTTTTCTACTATATTCAAATGCAGAAAGACTTGTAAACCACACGGAACCATACAAATGCATGCACAATTTAACAAGAAGAGAAAATATTATATCTGACATATTTACACAAATGTGAAATACCTAAACAGGCATATGTTTATAAGGTGTGTACTTTTCTATATCGTAATTAGCTGCAAAAATGTATTACACTTAATCCAACAGATTTCCTTTTTCTTCAGGTAATTCAAGCCAATACAAAACCCAAACATAAATAAATAAGTTCTCATTTACCTTTAGAAATGCAGACATAGAATGAAACTGCTTCTTGACTATGAATCTCACTTGCTCCAAAAGATTGTTATCGATCCTCTCATGCTCCAAAACCCGCGCAATTAATTTAAATGCAATTTCCTGCTTCTCCAATCCCTCTACAGTCTCCCCCTCAAAGGAAGCTACTTGCTGTCTGAACAAACCCCCACCACTAACTCCATCATTCAGCCCAAAAGTTATTCCCGCCGAATCGAAACCACTCTTCCACGCCGTTCCAATACCATTCACCACCATTGTCGTCGACGACGGTAAGCTCGCGCTTGACGAACCTGACGCTTGGCTCAAATCATGCGCAGGACTGGATATGTCTTTGTTTGGATTGAATTTGTTATTATTTACATTGTTCATCGGCGAGCTCTGAGACGATGTCGTGCCTGAGTTAACGGTGATTTGTTCAGAACTTGAAGCCGTTACCATTAAGGGAGATATGAATTGTTCGAGAAGGCATGTCACTACTCTGTCCGCATCCGACGACACAATAGACGGGAAATTCTGAGTTAACGCCAGAAGAAAAGCTCTCGAAATCTCCGAACTATCATTCGCATAATGATTTATCGTCGTCAACACGACATCACCGGAGAATTCCGCAACCTCATCAGCGAACTCCGGCGACGTCTCAGCCGATTCCCGAACGTACCCGAGAAAATCAACAAAAAACGACGCGATCGACACAGCGTTGTACGATTGCGGCCAAAAAGACTGTTCAAAAGACAACGGAACTGAGCGAAGAAACTCGAGAACCAGACTCTTGGGCCTGGGTTCGACGCAGTCAGGGCACTTAGAGACAAATCTAGCCACAGCGAGAACGGCATTGAGCTGAGATCGCGAAACCCTAGGCGATCCGCCGAGCAACATCTCCGGTTGCGGACACCGGTTGCACATCCACGCAAGCTTCTCCGCAAATTGCTCCGGGTTCCTTGCCACCAGGTCGCAGAGCTCGATCAATGCATCCATTGTCGAATCTAGAGAGCGCGTTGTAATCTGTACGTAAATGTGTAAGTAGAAGAACGTGACAGTTAGGGTTTACAGATGTCTCATTTCGTTGTGCCGTTGGTTGCCTCTTCTGAGGCCTGACGCCATCTCTGTTCTTTGTTTTTTTCTTTTAAATTTTGTTTTTGTTTGGGTGTTTTGAAGTCAACAACTCTCGCGGCTCTCTTCTTGGATCGTCCTTCCTAACCTTTTTAAGTTATTACTTTCTCTGTCGCCTGTTCTCCGTCAAGTTTGGCTCAGAAGATGAATTTGTTCAAAATTATAATAAAATTAATAAACGCTTTGTGTTTAATTTACTTTTTGTATTAATTTAGGCCCATCAAAAAGGAAGCACCAAATGCTAAATTACACTTAAATAGTGTAAACGAGTGGTTCCAATTGAAAAGTTCGTTACGCACTTTTTAAAATGTAATTACAGTACTAGTCTCTTAATTAAGCCCTCTTAATTTATCTAATTTTATGCAATTATAATTTTTGTACTAAGAATTATAGGCTTAGTTCCTGCTCAGATTTGAACTATTTGACCAAAGTCTAGCCTGACTAATCAAATGACCTAAAGTTTGATTATACTTTGATAAAAATGACATAGATCAAATTACTTCGAATCTAACCAAAATAATTTTTTTGAATTTGAATTTGACCGAAACATAAACTTAAGTTAAAAAAAAATCAAACACAATTATTATATGTTGATTTCAATTCACTTCTTAATCCTTATTTTTTAGATATGATAATGGACAGGTCGGGACGAATCCAATACCAATCTAACTTGACCGAGCTCTAAGAATGTATAATTTGAACTTGGTCCAAAGCTTCGGCAGCCTAGTATAATTCAATCCAAGTTCGAATATTTTACTTCAGACAATGTTATTTTAAATAAAATTTTTGTAAAATAGAGTTTCAGATTATTATTTTAAATAAATTTACTTATCAACATTATTATTAACACCCAGTTGAAGTCTCCTTGAAATATAGAGTTTGGAAAGATATGATAATATTCAGCCTTATCCTTAACTAGTAAAAAAATTATTTATGATAAACTCACATTTTTAAATAAACATACTTGAGAAACAATGTTATTTTAATCAAATGACTAAACTGTTTGAATTCTTTTATGAATCGATTCGAGACTTAACTCAAAACTAGTCAAATTAAAATTAACTTGTTAATTTCGAATCAAATATAATCTAGTCCAAATCTTACCTTCATTTGTGATCGGGCTAGGCTCGAAAACGAGGCCCGATTGGCATAAAGAACGGGCCTGACCCGTTTATTAAGGACTCGTCTGACCAAGTCAAAACTATTATATCTAATTATTTCTACTACTTTTAGCGTGTTATTTAAATGATTATTATTTTTTAAAAAAGGGCCTTTGTTGGTTCTTTGTACTTATTTCGCCTCTAAAGCGACCCATTCACATCTAACATTGGCCTTTACGGCTAATAGATTATGTCACTGTATTATAAATACTCTTTATTCTTCGTTAATTTAATTTAAATCCATTGTTAGCCCGCAATTAGTCAATGCCACTACTCGTGCTTTTCTTTTCTACTCGTGCAACGCGATGCACGAGGAGGAAAGGAATCAACGAGTTATCCTTCTCATCATTTCGTTACTTCACATTCTCGAATCAAATCATGGCCTTGTAGTTTCTTTTCTTGTCCGCATTAGGAACTTAATCTATACGTCCTTCTTTTGTCTCCATTTGTCATTTTTTTCACTCTTAAATCACTTTTTTATTTTCTTTTTTTTCTATCATTGGGCTTTTTAAGTTTAATAAAATTTATTATTTAATATTTTTAACAATTTTAATAGATGGTTTAATATTTAATACTAATTAGATATTTTATAATATTTTTAAAATTTTAAATTGATTAATTTTTCGGCTCGATTTTTAACCTTTCAGTTTTATTTTGTTTAATAATTTTTGTGAGTAAAAATCAATCAATTTATTATTAATTGATTAATTTTATAGATTAAAATAAATCAATTATTTTTCGTCATTTTTAAATTCTTTAATTTAATTCAATTTTAACGTGTTTATATAGATCTATTACTGATTTAACCTTTTAAATTTTAATCCTCTTGTTTTATTGGTTAAACTTCAGGTCTAATTTTTAAAACATTAATATTTTATGTAATTAAGTTATATTTAATTCAGAACTGTTTTAAGAGATAACTAATATGTACTCAATCTTTTAGGTTTTTTTAAAATATATAGTATCTAAATTTTTTAAATTTTCAAGGAGTTCATTTAATAAATATGTCACATTATCATAAATAACTTTTTTTACTTAATTAAACTGAATTATTAAAGTTTGAAAATATTCATCATTCGATTGAAAATTTTAAAAATTTAGATACTAAATTAAAAAAAATTTAAAAATAATTTCCATTTTCACTCAGACTTTTACTTATTTAATTTTTTTAAGATCTATGAATCAAATAATATTTTTGTTACAATGTTCCAAGTCGAATCCTAGATATAAAAATATTACTATTAATATGAAATTAATAATTCATGAATAAAGTAATTAATAAATTAAATAGTTAATGGGAAAGGTTGGGTTGATACTGTGCTCTTTTATTCATTTCTTCATGCACCAAAAGGACAAGACTCTATCATCCGTCTACATCAGCACTGTGATACTAAGCGAAATCAAACAACAAATCAAAAACACATCCTAAATGAGAAATTTAATCAAAATGTTAAACCCTAGAAACATCAAGGGCTGTTCTCCGGAATCCAAACACTCATGAGACCACAACTACTCCATTGAAAAACCAAAAAGAACCAAAAACCTGGTGATGATTCATCGATCAAAAGGGCCGTTGGGATCAAGCTGCTTGCACAACCCCAGATACGTAAGATAAAGAACGCGATCTTTGGCCCCAGTTCTATGATTCTTCGTATGCTTACAGAAGTATTTGAGCTGTTCAAGCGTTAAGAAACCAAGCATCTGACCCAGAAGCAAAAACAGCCAGTTGATCTCCTTCTTGTTTTCAGCCATCACAGGCCTGACCCCATTTTCGAAATTGCAATACTTGCACTTGGGAAACACAGGATTGAGCCAAAAGGCTGGTGCTCGATCGTGCATCAAGCTCTTGTATCGGGCAATGAAATTCCCTATTTCAGCAAACTTCTCTTCCAAGTTAAACCCTAGCTCGTACTTTCTCTCGCACTTCTTGCATTGGACCAAACCCGAAATAGTCTCAATTTGCTTCGATCTCAAGTACTCTAAGCTGTGTACCCTCGCGCGTCTGTCTGTTGCCCAAGGGTATATCACGGGGACTGTCTCGCTTCTCCCTTCTCGCGGAATTCTGGCAGGTCTTCCTCGTGCACGCGGTGCGCGTTGCAAGGGTCCAGCTGGTTGATGTTGGGGGTGATTAACAGTAATATTACTGGAACTATCATTACCATCATAACCAAAAGTTGGCTGAGAAACATGAACTTGGAGGTTAAAAGGAAATGAAGTATTCATCATCATTTGGGGCGGTGGTGGTGGTGGTGGAATTAAGATTCCATGATCATGGATTTGTGTCATCAACCTTTGGGATGGTGGTGGAATCAGCATTTCGGTTGGCAGTGGATTTAGTGGCGAAATTGTGATTTCATGATAATGGGGTCGTGTGATTTCTTGTGGCGACAAATGGGTCGAAGATGAAAACGAATCTATAGATGGTTTTTTGGTAGTACTGTTACTGTAAGAACAAGAAGTTAAAGACAGCGCAAGAGAATCATTTTCACCATCATCAGCTTCTTCTTCTTCTTCTTCGATGTTGTTTTCGTAACTTATCTTCCCAAGTTGGACCTCTGATACGTCGCCGTCGGGGTTGTTCATCGCGTCCCTTTGGTCGTCGCTGTTCATGTCTTCTCTCTTCTCCATCGCCAGGAAAGCACAAGATTCAGAGATATTCAAAAATGGTGGCGATCACATTTAAATTTTGGGAGATTCTGTTTGTTTGTTCGTTTCAAATATTGAAAAAATGACTATTCGGATAGCCACACGATATGATCTCTGGCTGTCACACAATGTTGACCGTCGTTTGACCTTCTAGAAACATGATTTTAACCAATTTGTTTCTTGTAAAAGGGATGATATTAGATTAATACTCTTGGATCAATTTAGGATTCTGTACATAATGTTCAGACCTATCCTTTAAACAAAAATACAATATTTCAAATTTTAGTCCCTCCGTACTTGTTAATTTGTCTTTATTTTACTATTTCTTACTTAAACTTTTTATTTACTCTTAATTTTTTAGCAATTTAAGATAATTAGATGAGTGAGTCTTTATTATCAATTTTTAAAACTTAACATAAAACCGGTAAAAGGAAAAATTTAAGATTTAAAAGTTTAATCACATTAAACCGTTATAAAATCGGTATATTATATAATAAATAAGAATAAAAGTTATAAAAGTAAATAAAAATAAAATATTTATTGAAATAAAAAAATACATCAATATTTTTTTATTTTGATCAATAAATTTTAATATTTTTAATATCATAAAATTTTAAATTTTACATCATCATCTTATTTTAAAATTTTACTATTTATTTTAAGTATAATCTTTTTTATAATAAACTGATATTTTTAAAGAAAAATAACTAATTATATAACCAACCATTTAGGTGATTATTTATCTTTTTATTAACAAATTATTTATTATTATTTATTTCCGGACAAACCTTTATTTCCATTTTACCTATCAAGGACCATGCTACTACACTGCGCCCTACTTACAAAAAAGAAGTGTGCGAGAGTAAAATGTTTTTACTTTGTAGCCGAGTTAAGCTTTTTAAGTTTAAAATATATTATTTTTGTAATCTCATTTATTCCTCTGGTTAATAAACGCTTGTTCTTATCCTCTCCTCTTTACTCTCTCTCTATTTCCATAATATTACCCTCGGTGGATACTTTTCATTTCTCTTACAATTTGCAGCATTCGTCGCCGTCGTCGGAGCTGCCTCATCTTTGTGCGGTGAAGAGAGTCGAACCTTATGGCTTGTAAAAATTAAGTAAAGTCAAAATATCAAACAAACAAGTGTAAAGTTTTGAGAAATTTACAAAACCCTTTGGTAGCTTATGTAATCAATGATTAAAAAATCTAATTGGTTTAACTGGTTCGACCGATATAACCATAAAAATCTTGAATTATTTAATTTTTATGTTTGATTTTTAATTTTTCAATTCGATTTGCTTTAATAACTCACATTGTTAAAAATCGATTAGTTTATTAATTAATCGATTAATCTTCATAAATTAATAAGCTCTTATAAATCAATTAATTTTCATTTAATAATCTCTTTTCTAATTAAGTTTCAAATTATTTGATTAATAAGGATAATATTTTTAAATTCTTTAATTTTATTCAATATTTAGCCGATTGATTGTAGAAACATGAGTATCACGTAAGAAATGTAGCCGTAAAGATAATCCAAATTCTTCTAGTAGATAGAAAATTCGTAACAATAGAAAATTCGTAACAACTCACATATAATAATTTAGTTACAGTCAGACTCCTTAAAAATACTTGAACAAAATTACCCTAGAAATAGGATTAACTTAAATTTTAAAGTTAAATCTCCTTCTTGTTCATCTTCTTCCAATGACAGCTTCTATCTGATGTAAAGGTCAAAAACATTATAAAATGATTAAATAGGTTAAGAGTGCAGATCGTCTGTCTAACTCAACTCTATTTTATTCTACCGAAGATAAAAACGACGTCATGTTTGCATAAAAATTTTAAACCACGCGTGGCTCTGCCACTTCTCATTTTTCAAAACCAAAAGCCAAGCCGCAACACCACTTCTCTTTTTTTTCAAAACCAAAAGCTAAGCCGCCTATTGCCTTTCACAAAGAAACATAACATAATATTATTATACACTTTATAATTAAAAAAGGAAGTGACATATACACTTTTGAATTTGTGTTTCAACTTCTACTATTCAAATGTTTATTATTTTTATATATTCATAACATTATTAATTTCCTTTTTATATATTTATTTCTTTATTATTATTATTATTTAATTTTATTTCCATTATTATAATAACTGTTAAATTATTATTATTATTAAATTACTAAAAATAATAATAATTAAAT
>JAOSBL010000211.1:34987166-34999973 GCA_027568915.1 Erythroxylum roraimae
CTCTTGACTCCGACATTTGTTATTCGGTCACTGTTATTTTGCTGCTTGTCAACTACTAGGTTGCAGGGATCATAACAAACACAACAAATGGTGTGGCTTCGATGTCAGTAATTAAGTGATGAAACTCACTAATACGAAAGGGAATCGTGCATGTCACAATGATTAAATAAGCTGCAGCTTAAAAACTCACTTTATAAAAATTAAAGGATTTTAGTTTTTAAAATTAATTTATATATTAAGTTTGAATTTCAAAAATTAAAGGATTAAAAAATTTAACCCAAGCCGGTATTCATAAATATTTTAAAATTAACATATAATTGTCATAAATATTTTAAAATTAAGTTAACATATAATTGTAGTTCACATAATTATGAAAAAGGGAATAAAAGATGTTAATATTTTGTATTTGAATTATAATTTATATATTCATCTTAGTAAATATTTTTTATTTATTAAGAATTCTTCCGAGTTTTTTAAATTTTAACCGTTAAGAAAATTTAATTTTTATATAAAAAATAATTAAGTTAATTTTATATAGTAAAACATAAATTAATATTAACATATTATAACATATTAAATTTATGAGTTGAAATTAAATTTAAAATTTTATAATAAATCAAATTTAAATTTAAAAATTAAACAGGTTTGAATAAATTATTAACTAAAATTTTAGTTAAATTCATTCCTACTCGGATTTTGAAGGCTTGATTTACAATATCCTTATTGGATATCGTGCGCAAGTTAAACTTCAGCTCAGTTCCTACGTAGTTGGAAGTCAGGAGTCTAGTACGAGGACAGGAGTGATCAAAGACATCAAAGCCACACGAGGAAAAAAGAGCTGCAAGTTTCAATCCAAACGTAAAGCAAACCAAACAGGTAAGTGAAAGAGGACCAAAGCTTTTCAGTTTTATGCGTTTTTCTGATAATAAAGCTCCCTCCTTTTTGGACTTTGAGATCTCAGGTATTGCATTCTTTTTCTGGGTTTTATCTGTTTCTTTGTTAAGAAATTGTTGAAGCATGTATTTTCACTTCTTTTTCTTCCTGAAACGGATGGTTTGAACTTGTTTTATTCCCAACTCGATCAGATATCTTTTCTTTGTGTTTCAAGGACCATCTGGCATTTATGACTCAATCAGATGGATTTTTGGTGTGCATATGTATCTATTATACATTATCGGACATGGGTTCTCAATTTTACCTGTTGAAATTTAGACTGATGGGTATATCTGACCAATCTTTATATGTAGATTAATGGACTCGAGATATGAAGTTCAGAAAGTTCACTCTTCATATAATAAGGTGAGTATGTGAATTAGGATTTAGTTAGTTAGTTCTACTTATGTTTTTTTTTTGGAAATTATTCTACTTATGTTTGTTTCTGTTGTTTATAATCTTTCGGTTTCGAGATATTCTTGTGCTGTCTAGAGAGCTTCTGGAGTCCCTCTTTCATTTTTATTTCATTTCTGGAGGTGAAATTATAGTTTAGTTATCCACACTGGCTGTGAAATCAGATGTTTGAGGATGTAATTATGTGTGAATCATTTTGATACTGAGTAAACAGTAGTTTATTGATCTTAGACGTTTATTTTGGTTTTTAAGGTTTGTGCAGATTTGCAGTCTTGGGCTTCGACTATTGTGGCATTTTGTGCACGTTCTTGTCAGCTTATGGTACTTTGGAGTTTATGTAGCTGAGGTGTTTGAAAGTTGTATAATGTCTTGTGGACTATTGAAACACTACAAAAAACTTAACGTCGGTCATATCCGGTATCTTGCTATTGTGGTTGAAAGCGAAGAAGCTTACCAAATTGGTAAAGTTATTCAGCTCTTGAAATGGCTGGAAGCACTCGGTGTGAAACAATTGTGCCTCTATGATGTTGAAGGTAAGATGTGAGGTGTTTTATCAAACTTTGTAGTGGGAAACAATGCTTTGCTAGTGGGAAACAATGCAGCAACGAAAATGTGAGAGGTTGGGATTTTAGATTTTATTTTTACCTTCATTTTACTTGCAGGGGTTCTAAAGAAATCCAAGAAATCCATCATAGAGAAGTTGGAAAGTGCAATACTGCTTGAGGTAGTATCATTTAGTTATATCCGAACATTTGCCTTTTTCTTTCTGTTTAATTTCATTGGTGATCTGGTTGTTGTCCTAAGTTCTAATTGTTACTCATCATCTATTGCATCACCAATATACATCTCTTTATCACACGTTTTATCTGGAATGAGTAAAATCGACATAGTCACCAGTGTCTATTTTCGTGATTTCTGTATGTATTGATACTGGACATGCAATTATGCTTAAACATACCAGCATCAATGGCTGAGGTTTTATTGAACCAACTTCTGGCACTTACAGGAATGCGTGGAAGAAGATTTACTAAAGGAGCAGAAACATATGATTTTGGAGTTTGCTTCAATCTCTGACGGAAAGGATATGGTGGCCAAGGCAGCTAATCTACTCTTTTTGAAGTACTCGAAATTGGCAAAAACTAATGCAGAAGAAGCTCAAGTGTTCACAGAAGCTAACTTGGGGGAGGCCCTCAGGGCTATTGGTTTGCTCTCTTTATCTGAATATTTTATTTTTCTAATTGATAACCAGTTCTTGGTACATTGAACTTCTTGTATCATCAGGTTGCAAAGGACAAGATCCTGATCTGATGTTAGTGTATGGACGTGTAAGATGCCACTTGGGTTTTCCAGCATGGAGAATTCGATTTACTGAGATAATGTAAGTGTTATAATTATGTATATACTTAAATTGATGATGTCATTTATGCATAAACGTCCATAACAGTGTTACTAGTAGAGATGGTACTGGAGTGGGCCGATGGCCGATTGGAATTGGACAGTCCAAAGTCCGATCTGAACGGGCTTAATCGACGTCATTTTGCCTGAATTAGTTCTGGTCAGGCCAATACTCCCAAGTTTGAACCTGGCAAAAGCTTCTGTCAACTTTACTTTCATCCATTGACTTTAAGCTGGACAGGCCTTTTCTGCCATCCCTAATGACTAGAGGATTTTCTTGCAAAAGAATTATAATGGAGCTTCTCTATATATCCTGCGAGTTTTTAGTTTCCGTGCTGAAAGTTGTAATCTGCTGCAGCCACATGGGATCCCTGAAGTCTATGAGACATGGTTCTTTGCTGAATGCAATTCGAAAGTTCACATTTGTGCAGCAGAATTATGGTAAAAAAAAAAAAGCCCTTCACTTTTTGATGACAATTCCCATCTATTAATAGATTTCTTTAATAATAACACGTTATGAAGAACTTTTACTTACTATCTGATTTTCATTTTGTGACAGGCAAATGAGCCACTTTGCGAGGAAATTGCTGTAATTTAATTTTCTTTAGTGACATTCAGCCATGTAAAACCAAACTTTTTTTTTTCCTCCCTCATTTGAACTTCTTAATCTGATTATGTATTAAACAGACTGTAGTAGTAAGTTAAGATTCATATGAAAGGCTAATCTTTCAGTCAAACTTTTTGATGCTACATACAATCTTGGCTTGCTGTATATATATATGTGTGTGTGTGTTGTTTATCGAAAATAACCTCTTTATCAATTAGGAGTAAAATCATACTTTTAAATCTTATCAGATCCTGTATTCAGCAGAACTTTTACATTGTTGTATTCAATCATGGCTTACTAAGAAGAAAACAGTCGAATACAAATACAAAGACAAGCAACAGCCAAATCTTTTTTGGCAGATTTGTGGCTCCAGTTTACATGATGAATCAAATATTAACTCGAAAATAGAATACACAATATTAACCCTCATATGTATCAATCGTCTTCTGTCAATAGACTCAAAATTCCAAAATTGTTAATCATTGAACACAAGGAAAAAAACTTCAGAATTTGATTACACAACACTGATATAGATGGTGTTTGGTTTTGACAACTTTGATAAAATTAAATGGATAAACCCAGTTCAATATTCAGTTTCCAGAATGCCATCAATGAGGCCAAATTCCATAGCCTGCAAAAGAAACATAACCTCACCAAGTATTAGTGCTACAGGAGGATGAACTCATAATTTCAGGAGAATAAAGTTGAGCCACATTACCTCCGAAGTAGATAAGAAACGGTCCCTCTCAGTATACTGCTGCACCATCTCAAGTGGTTGGCCAGTAAATGCAGCATACATTCTGTCTATTTTCTGCATTAAATAACAAGGGATTTAAGAGCAAACATTGATTGAAACCATGATGCCAAATAGAGCAGCTATCAAGTTTTCAAATTCTTGAATGACCCATGCATCTGGTTTTATCTTAACCATAACAGTTTCTAGGAATGCTGCGGATGGATAACAGACACGTAGCAAGAAATCAAGTCATCACACCCAACAAAAAAGAAAAAGAAAGAGGGAAACATTGAAATGTAACAACTATAATCCGCACATGAAATGCTGAATTTCAGATAACAGACCAAGTAAATGGTCTAAGATGATGGTATTAGTCACTTTTGTTATGGACGATGTTTAAGCACTCATGGTAGAAAGCCTTCCTCCTGCTTGGGGAACATTCTTACTTGAGCTGTCTATTTCAAACTTCAAGTCTATAGAACATTTTTCACATCCTTTGCAGTAATGTGTCGCCCGAGCATGATCACTGCAACCTCCTTAGCCTAACGGAACCACTAAATTTGGCTATTTAATTATACTAGTTCTGATAACTGGCTCAAACTGACCATTAGTCAGAAACAAATCCTTGATCAGGTTTAGATCATGAGTAAAGCAGGGTCAACAAAACAGTAATAGGAACAGAAACTAACATGACGGGATTGAACAGCTTCATTTACTTGGCGCCTCACATCTTCCACATGGCCCTACACAAGCAAAGAAACCTATAATAAATCAGTAACTGGTGATAAAATAATCAAATGAAATAAGATATGCTGAATATCTTGTTAAGTAAAAGTGTATTTGTGTTCTGAAAGAACTTCCAAGTATTAACCAGTATAAATAAGCACTTCATTTAGATTTCAGGGTTCAAGCCCTTACATGCCACAAGGGAAGAGAAAGTTAACAGTAATGAACACTAGTCCTCCTTTAGTTGCATTTTATTCCCCTAGAAAGCCAAGTTGACGATATTTTCCTTCTTCTTTGATTGTTCTTTAGTTTTTTTGACAAGGATGGAGATGGGGGTTGGTGAAAATATTTCTTCAACAGTTTGAAAAGAGATAAATCACACTATCAAAACTCAGTTGAATACAAAAGACAAAGATTCTTACACCACATCCACCCTGTGGTTGATGTATCATAATACGTGCATTGGGCATAGCATACCGCATTCCCTTTTCTCCACCAGCAAGAAGAAGTGCTCCTTGGCTTGCAGCTACTCCAAAACATACTGTGCCAACTTTCGGCTTTATCTGAGAACATTTCAAGAACTGAACACTTCAGAAAACCAGATAAGGGATCAAAAGTGTAATTAGATGGCTAGGACTTAAAATGCAATCCATGAACGCCTTTAATGCATGTAGGAAGCGCCTAAATTATCATATTTTGAGTAGGTACAACCCTCATCAAGCTTCAACTAGGGACCTAGTATGTAATAGCATAAGTACAAAATTACTTCACTACCATTAATCTGTGAACTGTGGAGATGGTTTTTCCTATGAGGAAAGCTCCTAAATTACCTTTTTCATCGCTGCAGGTGCATGAAGATTCCACAACATCTCAATTAGGATAAAACTGGTATATAGTGTTTAGAATATGTAACTTTCTATACTATAGAGTATCAAGCTTATAGACAATCAAAAAGGCACGTAGCAATGGAACTTGGATGATGACAAAGAATAAAGAGTGGAAGTCAAGTTTAGTTACCCAAGACATGCAGTCATAAATTGCCAATACAGAGTAGGTACTTCCACCAGGGCAGTTCAGATACATCTGCCAGAGTACAGTAGTGACTCATAAGCACTCAATTTTTGCAGTACTAGTCCAAGTGAAACAGTAGCAAGACAGAAAATAGAAGCCATAAGCTGAGAATATAACCAGACCAGAATATCTGTATTCTCATCAACAGCTGCTAGAGTGACAAGCTGTGATATAACACGCTGAGCCACCTGCGAATTTACTGGCTGCCCAATGAAGATTATGCGATTCCTTAATAACACAGATGACAAATCCAAAGGTCCTCCTGGAGTCAGGACTGCTGGCATAATGGGTGGATTCCCTTTTTTGGCTTCAATTGTACCATAACTATAAATCGAAACATCCTGTTAGAAAATACAGTCTCACAAAGAGGTAATAACTGCATAAGCAGGACAGAAGGCATTCCACGTATGCCATCTCCTCCATGTTAAACAAGAAATTCCATTATTAATACACTCGTCTAAGAATTTTGCACTGAAACCATAACTTGAAAAGCAATACCTATATAATACTAGAATAAGGTTAATAAGGAAAAATTCATAGCCTTATTGTACATCAAATCAGGTTTATAGAAGAATATGAAAACATTGAAATTTTGGTCAAAGTAATAAACCTTTTTTCTGTATCATGGAGATTCTTCTCGTGAATCCTTATAGGTAAGCTGCTATGTCTACTTGACAATCCTGAATATGGTAAAAAATTTAGAAAAATGACTGAATAGAAGATTACAAACAATGCAACTGCATAACTCTTCATTTAATCTCTGTCGCTTTATGAGGCTCTCAAATATGTATTCTGATTTGCCATCTCGATTATTTTCATGTCATTTTCTTTTGAAAGAAAAACGCAGAAATAGAATAGCAATTCAATATGCCTTGCAACATCACCACACAAATCTGATTCTGCAATCATAACCCAAGGCAAAAATGTAAAGAAAAATAAAGACAGACCCATATACAGTTATACATTAGTATGTTTTCAAGGAGATGTCAATTGGCGAGGCACAGTTGGAAAATAAAAATAAGGACTCCGAAAAATAAATGCCCAAGAGCCTTTCGAGCAAAGAAGAACAAGAAAGTCACGAGCATGAATACTTGATAGCAACAACAAACTGAACTATTTAGAATCACAATTCGGAAACAAAACAAACCAATTCAAGCATACTAAACTAATCATTAAGCTTCAATATGAAAAGGGTCTACAGGTAAATATCAAAACAATCAGAATTACGCTAAATTAGGTAATTTTTAAAACAAAAGAAAGCTTACCACTTGTAGAACAATCACCATAGGAACTAGGGGATGCAGAGAGCACCGACCTTACTGGGTTCCTGCAACAAATCGAAATTGATAACGGAGATAACAAACAAAATAAAAAACACACGAACATAACAATCAAGCAAGTTCCTTTTCACAAAAGAAACAACCTTGGACTGATACCTGAGACTAAACAGAGATAAAGCTGGTGATTTATTGCGAGAAGAAAGAAAGAAGCAGCATGGGGCTGAAATGGCTGATGCTACCATTTCGCAGCTAAACAGAAAGAGAGGACAGACACTATGAAGAGTTTTGACAACATAACAATTTACATTTTTTAAAGCTTTTTTAAGGATAAAAGATTTAGAATTTCCTATTTTTTAAAAAATTTGATAGAATTTTCTAAAATAAAAAATACTATATAATTTAAGACAGTACTTAAATAATAAAGCTAAAATTATTATATATGATTTAATTAAATGTCATAAATATAATAATTTAAAATTCTTAAATATGATTTAAATTAAATTGTTATAAAAATAATATTTAAATATGACGTTGAAGTAATTTAATTAGGGGGTCCAAATCTAATGGAAGAGAAGGTTATTGAACTGGATCTGATTCTGAAGCCCAACAGTTAGTACCATGCTTTTCTTGATGGATCTTTTTCTTGCATAAAATGTTTCTCAGGCCCATTTGAGGGGGGGTTTTTGGTGGTTAAAAAATTAAATTAGTTTGATATATTTAATTATAAAAATTCATTGATGAAATTTTTAGTTTGATTTATTTTAATATTTTTTATTGTAAAAAATCGATAAATTTATTAATTAATCTTTCAAATATGCATGTTAATTAAGTTAACCCACATGAAAGGGGTAACTTACGCCCGTCGATTGATTCAAATATGCATGTCAATTCAGGTGTTGAAATTTGTAAAGGCCAGGTTTAATCCCAAATTCTTGTAAAATATTTTTTTTAAAAAAATTAAAATTTAATTTAATTTTTGATCAAACTAAAAAAATTCAAAATTAAATATAAAGTTCGATATTTTAAAATAAATTAATTTTAATTATTGACTTTTTCAATTGTTAACAAACTTTCTTTTAGTTTAATATTTTTCAAAAAAACTCTTTTCTTTATACTTCATTGAAAAATTACACTATGACTTACACAATTTAAATTTTAAACATCAAATGTGGATTAATCAACTAATTTTATATAATGATTCATCTAAGATTCAAACTAATAATTTATTATAATTATTAATTTAAGTTAATTTTAATTAATTTAAGTTAAGTTTAAGAACTTAATTGAGTTACTGTATTAGTAACATTTGATTAATTCATATCCGATAGTTATATTGTATATGTTTTGACATTATTTTTTAACCAAAATTTAAGACAAAGATTTTTTTAAAAACTCAAATTTAGAAATTTTAATAATGAATAATTTTTTTTAAAGATTTTTTAAATTGTAGGAAAAAAGTTTATGCCAATCATATCCTTCTTTTGAAAATTGTAGGGTCGCTTGAAAGTAGAATGGTTGCTAAATAAGTTTTTAAGAAGTGGGAAAGCATTGCAATATGCTATTTGCTGTTCATGGAACTTAAACGAGACATTCAGATCTGTGTCATCTCATTTGACTTATCATTTTCTTGCACAGAGATGTCAATTTTAACCTAATCGGCTTTATTTTGACTTTAATTAACTAAGTCATGCGTAAATTATAAATCAAAATTGTTCGACCTGATCGAATGATCGATCGGCTGGCCACCTTAACGTAAAAAATGATATTATTTTTGACTTTTTTTTAAATATATATATATATATATCCCTTGTAGCCAATCCGACTACGGGCCGATTAGCCCATAATCAAGTGAGGTCACATATCGGTCTACCTATAGTCGAGCCTAGCTATAGGTCAATTAACCTATAGATCAGGCCGGGTCAAGTTAAGGAAGGACCGACATGACATCCTTATTAAAGAGTAGAGTAGGAGTATCTTTAGCTGACAAAATGACATCCCTAATATTAGACCATATGTGGTTTAGCTGAAGAGTAGAGTAGGAGTATCTTTAGCTGACTATTCAATATGGAATTGTGAGTGGAGAGTGTAGTGGAGGACTTGAAATGGTTGACTACATCTATGGAACCCCTTGGTCTCTGTGCCAGTTCATGTCAGAATTTCAACTTAAGAAAGTTTGTATCAACAACTTAATGGAGTGGCCCAAAGTGACGGGAATCTTCTGGTTACGGTATTTTAATATCATGTTTTTATTATATATTATTTATATATTTGAAAAAGTTAATTTAAAAAAATAAAAATAGTAATAATTTAAAATTTACAAGATTTTGTATTAGAGATACTAATTCATTTTCAATTTATTGTTGACCATGTAAATTTTGTCTATCACACTTATACTTGTAGATTTAAATATATTATTAATTGATTATTACATATTTTTAAAATTTATTTATTAGATATTTAAAAGTAAAAATAACGATACGGCTAATTTAATTTAAGTCGATTTGAATTAGTTATACTTAATTTAAAAATTTGAGTCCTTTTGAAACATTTAAAATAATGTCATTTTATAATTAAATAGATATAACTTAAATTATTAGAAATAAACTTGATTTAAAATTTAATTAATTTAAATTTATTACGTTAATTTTTAAATAAATCAACTCGTACCCTTTTGACATCACCATTTAAAAGTAGTGATTACGAGCTTAATGACAAAATTGTACCTAGTTGAATAGTAAAGAAGCTCTCTGACTTTGTCCATGAAATGATTTGAAGTATCTCTATGCAAGCATTTGAAATAAGGCTTCTTAGTGGCATCCTTCGACTTCAAAGATCAATCACCATGAACTACCATCAATAGTTGAGTTTGGTCTTCCTCCAAAGAATAGAATTGTGGTTGCTGACATTTGCATGTTCATTGTATGAAGCAACATGCGCTTTTACAGACATAATTACTTGTCACGAAGCTTTTTTTTTTTTGTACAGTGCTTGTTTTGTTTTTATTGATCATTTGGATCAGAAATCTTATTTTACTAAAAATTTTGAGCGTAGAACATGCAATTTGATGCGTTTGAATAAGCATTTTAAATCAAATTACAGAAGTATATTTTAAAATAAAAACTCAATTTTATAAAAATTAAAATATATAAACTTTGACTAAATACAACAAAGTAATTCATGAAAATCAATAAATTATATTTATTGCAATGTTATGTATAAAAATAAAAATAATTCATATATAGCTCCCTTCCCTATTTCACTCTAATCACACAAAAATTGCCCTACCCAACCTTCAAGTCGGGTCCAATTATTTTTCAAAATTTTGAACTTTAAATATTTTTTCTTTATCATAGATATTATTTCTCCCTTTATAAAAAAATTATTAATTTTAAACGGACATGTTAAGAAATTATTATAAAACACTTGGGAGGACTTGTAATTTATTTTTGAATTTCCATCATTTGGATATGATTTGTCGGGTAATTTTGAGTTTTTAACTTATTAAATAATTTATTTGAAATGTATAACTTATGCCTCGTTTAGGGTGGTCGAGTTGGTGGAGTGGGGGAACATGAGGCCAAAAAGTTATGTGCTCGAATCCTCCTACCTAAGCTTTCTAGATCGAACCTGTCGTATAGGGCTTACCTAGTGCGGAATACCCAATTAGCGTGATTTGTAGGGTATTATGTTAATCCAAAGATTTACCCAATGTGTATCTAAAAGATAGTAGCTGCGGGTTCTACGAAATTTACTCATAACACACCTTAAAAATAACAATTTCAAGTTGTTTTCTTATTACAAAAACTCTATTAATTAGCGAAATTGTTCAATAATCCCCAAGAAGTTATCGAGATATCTGTCTTGTTTATACGTTATAACGGAGACTTAGACAATATGAATCTTAACTCATTAATTAATTAATATTCAAATTAAAAAATAGAAAATATTCAATCACTCTCCAACAAAAACAGAGCAAGTACAACAATAGTATCGATCAAAATCAACAATCATCATAGCAAGGATTGACCTTAATCTATTTAATGTTATAATTGCTTCCTATTCATTGTCTTTGGAGTTGACTAATTGAATGGACCTTGTTATCTCACCCCTTAGCTAGAATTGTAACGAACTTATCACTTGCACCACTTTATTGAAAACCTTTTTTAGAGTGTGACCCAACTTTCATTTATTCTTCTTGGATTATACCTACCCATTATAAAATATTTTATTTTGATTTTTGCAAATGACTCAAAAGGTACATTGAAAGAGGGTTATCCAAATCTCGATTGATTGACGAAGGAGATGAGTATTACATGCCACTCAAAAGTAAGGAAAAATAGGATAAGGACATGAACTAATTAAACATATTATAAAAATCGGATCAGAAATTAAAGTGTTAAGATATAATGTTTAAATTTTAAATGCTTAATTAGTATTAAATTATTATCAAATTAATATTTAATAAAACTTAATTAAAAACTAATCGATTTATTATATTTGATAAAAAAATAGTTAATTTATAAAAATAGACCGATTAATTATTTAACCACTCAATTTTTAATTACAAGGGTTATTAAGATAAAGCGAATCAAAAAATTAACGATTTAAGATTTTTATAATAAAATTGGTCAAACTAATTAAGGTGCCTAATAAGTTAAACTAAGGATTAAAAAAAAAGAAGCTTAACATCACTCTAGAAAACAATTAATTTAAGCAAACGTGCATGAATTCAACTAACTATAGATAGTATAAGCAAAAAGGAAGAAGAAGTAGACAATTTATGTTTTGATAAGCATGCCCATATAGCCATGGAAGTAAATGCTAAACTTCTCTTTTTTATATATAGATATATAAAGGGAAAAGAAGTACATCGGTTACAAAACAAGTCTGAGAAAATAGATTCCTGACATATCCTCTAAAAGTAATACTGTGGCACCCAACATATTCTCTTTTTATCTTTGTATTATATCTGTTGGGATTAAATTAACATACTCGTAAACTCCATAAGCTAGCTTTGTCACTTAGTGTCTCAAAAGTCATGCCTAACTAGCCACTCTCCCACTATAATTCCATCTTTATTTTAAAGGGTCAGCTAATAATTAACGACAGAATCTGCATGGTAAGCAACAGTACACTTATCTTCTTCTTTTTTTAAAGCACTCATTAATTTTTAATATCGTTAAAATTATGATTTTAACCTTTTCGAGAGTCATTTTTTGTTACCAACAGCTACATTAGGATAATGATAAGTGTTGACTTGAACACTCCTCAATTTCATTTCAGGTACATGAGCATTTGTCAAATGGTCGTTCTTAAATATATATCACCAATGAGTATTTGATATAAAGAAAAACATATAATTCAATTCATTGAATAAATAAGATGTGAGCGTGACCCAAAACCTAACAAATTTTGGTCACTTTCTACCCAACTAAACTATCCCATTATAGTTCTATTGGCGTATTCCCTTAGTCAACTATAAAACTATATATCCTACTTTTGTTTTTCGTCCTATTGGGGAAAGAGAAAACAAAATAACAAAGCGCCTGTGGAAATTGTGTGACAAAGTGATGTGAGCAGGCGTCAGGATCATCATGCAGATAGCGTACGTGACGGGGGCTAATTTATTGTTCGATCACTTAAGC
>JAOSBL010000211.1:35000359-35011436 GCA_027568915.1 Erythroxylum roraimae
TTTCTTGGTTTTATTTTGATCATCGGGATTGCTCGGAACAAGTTTCCGAGAGGTGTCGTAGAAATCAAACCTTGCGTTTCATTTACTTTCTTGTTCGTAGAATTCCAATTATCTCACATCGTCGTAATCTTTCCGCGAGGTGCGTCACAAAGGCTCCGTATCTTTTGGGTATATTCGGTATCTCATTGTGTCAAAAAGGATTAAGCATGTACTTGAGATATTTGCCAATATTACTTGTGATTAAAATTTAGAATGTTCAAAAACTGTCACTCCAAGTTAACTACTTTAGCAGTAGCAGCAGACAGCAGCAATAACAACAACATCAACAATAATTCAGTGAAAATCTTGTTGACAATAAGATTTAGAGAAGTTTAATAATACGTAATCTTATCCTTAATTGATAGAGAAGCTATTTCCGATATTTAAGCTATATATAATAAGTTAAAACATATTACAATTTACCTTCGGAGATTAATGGAAGAAACTAAAACTTGATTCATTCTTAATAACTCGTTAAATTTTTTGACTGAACTTTCAAATTGTTGTTAAAGTTTACTATTTAGAGACTCTAATATGTTATTTTTTTAAATACAAATTTTCAATGTAAAGAACTTCAAATCTAATAATAACCTTTTAGAATTAGTATGTAATTGGAGTTAACCTTTAACCAATTTTGTAAAAAGTCTACAAGTCTTAAGTATTTATGATTTTTGTCTTAAATCTTTAAAATTTTTAAAAAAATTTATCAAAATACACGAACTTATTTTGAATTAAAATTCATCACTAATCACTTGTATCGAAATTAATTAATATTAATTTGAATTCATAACTTTAGTTAATAGATTACTTAAAACACAAAATTGAGAAATTATTAGATATTTAATGCATATTTGAATCAACTAGACTTAAATTTTATTTAAAGTTTTGAATTTGTTCAGTAATTTTTTAAATTAATCATTTGAATCAAATTCAAATTTGATTTAAACTAAGTGAATTTGCTTATTAAACAGTTCAAATTATAAAAAAAATTGGGGATCAATTCACCTATGTCCGTTTTCGTGTGTCAATGTTAATGGATGGATGGATAGAGAGGAGAATATAGTGGCACACCGAAATAGGCACAGGGTGAAAATTATCATAAAGTTGTCAATATTTATGATTTTTTTTTCCCAAATGGATCCTAAAGAGGCAATCTAGCTCCCGACCCTTGTCTTATCTTCTTCACACGTAAGGTCAAAGATTTCACCAATGTCAAATTAATGTCCTTCTTCACACATAAAACTCGGTTTTATTTTATTTTCTTCGTTCTTTACACAATTACTTGTGCACCAGAACTCATATCAGATGTGACAACGACCACTTAGTCTCAGAACAGCTTTTGCATTAACTAGCACCACTTTGTCTTCATTAAATATACAAAATAAAACACAGAACTTAGTATAATCACTTATTGGTCCTTGTCACTGGCTATAAATGGTTTACAGACAGAAGTTGAAAGAGCCTACAGACACACAATAGAAACTTAGTAGCAGCGACATGAAGCCTCTCTTTTCTATCCTGCTTCTCTCTTCTCTTCTCTTGGTCAGAATTTCTCCTTAGTAACGTTCACTTTCCTTTGCATGAGTCCTTATGAATCTCAACCAGCTTTAACTTATTAGACAAAAGTTCTGTTTGTGTTGGTAATTCTATGTTGTTCTAAAAAAATCATGTGTTTTGCTAATCATATTTTCATGTGTACCTGGAACAGTTGGTGAACCTTAATCATGCAAGAAGAGAGCCGGAGGATTATTGGAGAAACGTCATGAAAGACCAGCCTTTTCCTCAAGCCATCGAGAAACTTATTGCTCAAGATCAGACTGCTCTTGTCAAGGATTTTAACACAAGGTCTACTGCCATAATATATCACAGCCATGGTGATCAACACAAGCATAAATAAGAAAATTTCTTTGTTTAAAACTAGTCAGGCTGGGCCTGAAGGTTCGAACCTTAGCTGGAATAACAAGCAGATGATACAAAGTGCTTATGTACTGCAGAGTCTCGTGTTTGTAGTGTCATAGCGATTATATCCTGTTAGTTTGTCAGTACTTATCGAAGTCTTATATCATTTGTTACACATATATGACTTATTCCCTTGTCTTAGTTTCTGTTTCGTGCTAACCTGATAGATATGGATGTTTATTCATCTCTGCAAGTGAGGGTAAAGTTTACAGTATAATGGGTTTTCAGCATTCTTGAACATGATTTATCAACAGATGTAGCATGCTAGTTTTAATATTATCTTCATCTTTTTAAATTCCAAAATACCAACCAAAACGAAGATTATCGCTATCGGAAGTGCTAAATTAATTTTCAGGAGCTGCAGATAAAAACCTGCAGAAGTTTTTATTCTTAGTCCATTATATCTGTTTGTGAATTATCTCCTCTAATTTCCAGTGATCATTGTTTCTCACTTTGTGAATTCTTGCATCCACTCCGTAGAAAAATTGATACATATCGGGTTTATTTGTAACACGTAGCATAGACCTTATTATTATTGATAATAGCCACATGTGAGTGTCCTATATTAGAAAAAGAGGAGAAAGAAGACTAACATATAAGCCTAGTGGGCTACTCCACCTATTGCCAATTGGTTTTAGAATGAAACTTCACTTGGGCTTGTGTGGTTTAACTTTCCTTCTCGTGTAGGTCCGTAGGCTCATTGCAAATTTAACATGATATTAAAGTCAAAGAAGATCTTGACCTACTATTTGCCCCATAAGGGGTCCGTTATTTAAGCTCCTGGAGAAGGAATTGAAGTCTGCATGGAGCAAGTGATCCAGCAGTATTGTTTACCCTAGGAGGGGGCCTATTTGACCTCAATCAGAAGTTCAACCCTGATGAGGATTGTCTACGTACCTCTCTAGATTGCCCAAGTAAAAAGAGACTCACATGTGAGGGAGAGTGTTAGAGTATTCCTAATTATTAACTAAACACGAAAATGTTAAAGGGTTTATAAGTGATAAGAGTTAACTATCCAAACAATTAGTTCTAGTTATTTGGCAATAGTTGACCCAAGCCCAATTCTTGTTAATGGGCTCTACACTTTGCCCATGTTAAAAATTTACATGGTATCAGAGCAGGTTTGTCCAAATTATTAATTTCTCGGTTATCCGTCTAGATGTTCAGCCCCAACGGCCCGGTTCGGTTACTACTGTGTTTATTTCAAGTGACAACTGGATGTCCAGTCCTAGTTGCACTTGAGGGGGAGTGTTGATAATACCCACATGTGAGTGTCTCATATTGGAAAAAGAGGAGAAAGAAGACTAACATATAAGCCTAGTGGGCTACTCCACCTATTATCAATTAGTTTTAGAATGGAACCTCACTTGAGCTTGTGTGTGGTCTAACTTTTCTTCTCGTGTGGGCTCGTAGGCTCATTGTAAATTTCACAATTACGTGTCCCGGATCGTTCATGAAAGGGTTAAAAACGAAGGAAATGCGAAATACCTGATTTTAGTTCCATCTTGACTTCCGAAACAGTTTTCGTGACCAAAACGAGCTCCAATATCCCGAAAACTTCACAAAAAACGTTCACTAACACATGGTTAATGTCTTTCTACAGTTTTCTCAAAATGTAAGCGCTCTTAACGGGTCAGAGGATCTGTATGTTTATGAATCATATGAGCAACTACAAGAGACCTTAACCTTTATATATAGCTTGCATATCGGACTTCCCTATCACAAGCTCGATATAGATCCGGTCCACACTAATTGGGATCAAGTTTGCTCCTAGACTTTGACCCATTGATTTAGATCATTTATTGGACCACTTTATTACCATTATCTGGATCAAATTACGTAACTTAACCGATAATTTATTAAAAAATTGAAAATTACAATTAATAGTTGTCCAACATAATGAGAAATGACAAAATTATCCAACATTCTCCCCCTTGGACAATCATTAATTGTAGTTTTGACTCAGGTTTAAAAATAGTTTGAAAACTCGGTTAAGTTACGCTATTGTATTGGTACCAAATTTAAAAATTTTAAATATTTGATCCAAAGGTAATGAAAGTCCAAGATTTCGTCCTGTAAGGCTTTTGATACCGAAAAATATCAAACACATATGTCATATGTGACACAGGTCCAATATAATCACAAATATCTAATACCTTACTAACATGAATGGGAAAATGGAGTGTGGCAAACTAGGATGATACCTATATGATCTAATACGTACCACCTCGTTTGTAAGTCTCAATTTTTTCAACTTTATGCTAAATTGCATGTGCTAAACTGCAGTAGAGAAATCTTGTTTTCTCGTACCAAATGCTAAACAGCATTAGAGAAAACCTTATTTTCTCTCACCGGATGCTAAACAACATTAGAAAAAATCTTTATGTTCTCTAACTGAATATTAAACTGCATTAGAGAACCTTTATGGGATTATACTTTATATCCCCTTATGTCATGTCAAATTTATTGATATCAGTACTAAACTGTATGTGTCTAAACTGACATAGGCTCAAAGTCAATTTTTATATATGCCCACTGACCTTTAAAATGCTTAAGATCAACATAAATCTTAAGGCTTTCATATGTATTATGACTATACACAAGAACAATTATTGCTGAGGATAAAAAGATGATCATCTATATGAATAAACAAACATAATGCCATAATACATTAAAATGTACAAACATTTAAGGAGCAAATACAATGATTCCTAACTACTGCTGTCTAAGGACCTTAACACTCCCATACTGGATACAGGTTTAACAAACACTAGTGGGCGAAGTCCTTTAGTTAATGGATCAGCTAACATCTCCTCAGTCTTAATATGCTTCACTTCGACGTCACCTTTATGAATCAACTCCTTTATGATCCAGTATTTGACCTCTAAATGCTTAGACCCTATGATATTCTTGTTGTTATTGAATAACACTGTAGCAAGATTATCACAATATAACCAGATGAGTCTAGCTATCAAATCTACCACAGATAACTCATAAATCAAGTTTTTGAGTCAAACCGCCTGTGTAATAGCTCCATAACATGTAACAAACTCTGCATGCATAGTCAAGGAAGTTATCAGTGTCTGCTTGACACTCTTCCACGATATTGCACCATTTGCCAACATAAAAATGTACCATGAAGTGGATTTACGATCATTCGGACACATAGCAAAATCGAAGTATGTATACTATGTGAGGTTTAAATTGTTGACTTTTTTATATGTCAACGTATAATCCTTGGTACCCTTTAGGTATTTCAACACTTGTTTAACTGCATTCCAATGGTCTACACCTGGGTTAGCCAGATATCGACCCAACAGTCCAACAACAAATGCAATGTCCGGTCTAATGCATACCTGGACATACATCAGGCTACAAACTGCACTAGAGTATGGGACATTCCTCATAGCCTCTCTCTCAACTTCATCTTTGGACACTGTGCCAAAGATAATCTCTCGCCATGAGAGATAGGTGCTATAATACGTTTATAGTCAGCCATATTAAACCTTTATAGCATTCGCTCAATGTATGCTCTTTGTGAGAGACTCAATATGTGATGAGATCTATCCTGGTGAATCTGTATATCAAGGACAAAAGATGCTTCACCTAAATCCTTCATGTCAAAGTATTTGGCCAAAAGTTGCTTTACCTCATGCAACATGATCAAATCATTTGACACGAGCAAGATGTCATCCACATACAAAAATAGGAAGAAAACTTTGCTCCCCCTGACCTTATAGTATAAGCATCTTTCAACTTTGTTTTCCACAAAGCCGAATGAGGTTAAAACCTCATCAAACTTTAGGTACCATTGTCTGAAAGCTTGTTTCAGACCTTATATTGATTTAGTCAACTTACAAACTTTGTCAGTTACATTTTGATCCTGAAATCCTTCAGGTTGCTCCATACAGACCTCCTTATAAAGGTCACCATTTAGGAAAGGGTTTTAACGTACATCTGATGTAGCTCCATGTCATAATGAGCTACTATTGCCATAATCACTCTAAATGCATCCTTCGAGGTTACAGAGAGAAGGTAACATTGAAGTCAACTCCTTCTTTCTGAGTGAATCCCTTGGCAACCAAACACGCCTTAAACCGCTCAACTTGACCCTGTGTGTCCTTCTTGGTCTTAAATAGCGATTTGCAACTGATAGGCTTGTAATGTTGAGATAAATCAACGAGCTCCCATACCTTATTATGCCTCATAGATTGCATCTTATCCTTCATTGCTTCCCACCACATCATAGGATCCATAAATGACTTATGTAAAAGTAACTGGATCCACAACATGTCCTATATTATAGTCTTGCTCACCCAAATAGACTATGTAATATGATGAGATAGCAAGTCGCCTCTCTCTGGTGGATCTATGCAACTGCACATGATCTTATACCTCAGAAACCTCTTCCTGAACAGGTATAGGTCCTTGTGCCTGTATAGGCATGGTACTCAGACCTTCATCTACCAGACCTGACTGTACCTCTGGTGCTGCCCCAACCTCCTGATCCCCCGGGCTCGGTGTTAGAGGCAACCCGGGCTCCACCCTTAAGTCAGGCTATGGTGGGCAACATTGAGTTGGGCTTGGTCCCTGAAACACCAGTGTGTTCGGATGCTCTAAGGGATATCCCCTCTGAGGATGGCGCCATGGATGTTGCGCCTGTTTCCCTCCACGCGATTTAGCGTGTCAATTTTTTGTTCATCAATGATTAAATTCATTTATTGGAACTGTCGAGGTGCAGCTTCAATGGGGTTTCGAGTGATTTTGAAGGATCTCGTCCGTATGCATCAGGTTGATGCAGTGGTTATTGCTGAACCTCGAATTAGTGGCTCTCATGCTGACAGAGTCACTCGGTTGCTGGGATTTTCACATGTTCACCGTGTGGACGCACAGGGTTTTTCTGGCGGCTTATGGTTCTTATGGAAGCATTCGCATGACTTGGTCACTGTGATCCGGAGTGGCCGAGGTTTCATCCATACCAAAATCTCCTGTCGGGACGGTTCTAGCTGGTTTTGTACGTTTGTGTATGTCCATCCTACCCCAGCCTTTAAGACTGAGTTGTTCTCTCTTCTCGCCGACTTGTCGGACACGATCTCCAGCCCTTGGCTTTTAGCCGGTGATTTTAATGAGATGTTGGGTCCTGAGGATAAATGGGGTGGTGCTCCATTTGATTTCCGTCGATGTCTTCGATTCCAGCAATGGGTCTCTTCTTGTAAATTAGTCGATCTTGGTTTCAGTGGTCCGAAATTTACCTGGCGGGGGCATGATAGTCGTAGTTATGGTCGGGTGTTTGAAAGGTTAGATCGTGCGTTTGGGAACCTGGAGTGGCTTTCTGCGTTCCCCTTGACCTCGGTCCGTCATTTACCCCGCATCCGATCTGACCATCACCCTATTCTCATCAGTCTTGAACCTTCTTCTTTTTCGCAGGGTGTTGCGAAGCCTTTCCGGTTTGAACTGGCCTGGACAACTCACCCTGATTATCGTGCTCTTCTCTCCTCTCACTAGGATAATTCCGAGTTCTTACCCCATATGCTCACTCATCTGCAAACGTCCCTCCTGGACTGGAACACAGAGGTGTTTGGCCACATTTTTAGACGTAAGCACCGATTATTAGCACGTCTTCACGGAGTCCAGCGGGCACTGATGATACGCGGTACCCAGTTTTTACTGCGGCTTGAAGGCCAGCTTCAGGCGGAATATCGCCTTCTCACTCACCAGGAAGAATTATTTTGGTTCCAGAAGTCGAGGACTGACTGGATTTATTTGGGTGACCGTAATACTCATTTTTTCCATGCTTCTACTATAATCTGACAGAAGCGCAACCGGATTAAGGCTCTGCGGGACTCTTCTGGTTCCTGGATTGGAGAGCCTTCGGCGTTACAAAAGATGGTTGTCGAATTTTATCAGTCTCTGTTTATCGAAGAGATGGCCAGTCGCCCAAAATTTCTTCTCCGCGGTTGCTTTCCATCTGTTTCGCAAGACACTTGGCACTCTATGAGTCAGCCGATCTCGGACACTGACGTTACTCGAGCCCTATTTTAGATGGGAGCGCATAAAGCCCCGGGGCCAGACGGTTTTCACTCCCACTTTTACCAATCCAACTGGCAACTGGTCCATCCGAGCGTGATCGCGTTAGTCAAGAGGGTCTTCGCCGATCCCTCCCTTCTCCAAGGTTTTAATGATACTCACCTCACTTTGCTCCCGAAGGTTGAATGTCCAGAGCATGTTTCGCAGTTTCGGCCTATTGGTTTGTGTAATGTGAGCTACAAGCTCATCACGAAGATCATCGTGCAGCGTATGAAAGCCAGTCTTCCCACTCTTATCAATCCTTTTCAAAGTAGTTTCATTCCCGGAAGGCAGATCTCCGACAACATCATTGTGGCGCAAGAGCTGGTGCATTCCATGCGCAGGCTCCAAGGAAAACGGGGGTTTATGGCTATTAAAGTGGATCTTGAAAAGGCCTATGATCGGTTAAGCTGGAGTTTCATTCAGGATACTCTGCATGATGCTGGCTTTCCCCCCGCTATGATCAGTTTAATCATGACCTGTATACAAACGGCCAAGATGTGGATCCTTTGGAATGGTCAGCCTTCATCTACGTTCTTACCTAGTCGGGGCATTCGGCAAGGTGATCCTTTGTCACCTTACATTTTTGTTCTATGCTTAGAGAGGTTGTCTCAATTAATTGCGGCTCGGGTGGCAGCTGGTCGGTGGAAGCCTATCCGGGTGGGCAAGGGTGGCCCCTGGATATCACACCTCTGTTTTGCTGATGATATGGTTCTCTTTTCGGAGGCTTCTGAGGCACAGATGCGGGAAATCCTTGAATGTATGGACCTGTTTTGTGCTGCTTCGGGGCAACGGTTGAGTGTTAACAAAATAAAAGTTTTCTTCTCCCCTAATGTGAGTTCCACGGTGTGTGGTAACATTTCTCGCCTTTCGGGTTTTGCTCCCACGACGGACCTCGGCATGTACTTGGGGGTTCCTATACTTCATCAACGGGTAACCAAAGCTACCTACTCTCATATTATGCACAAGGTTCAAGCCCGTCTTTCTGGTTGGAAGGCTGAAGGATTATCCATGGCTGGTCGGTTGACTCTTTGCCAGTCGGTCTTGGGGGCTCTCCCTCTTTACACAATACAGACGGCTAAAATCCCTAAAGGGCTGCTTTCGAAGATTGATCGTTGCTGTAAAAAATTTCTGTGGGGTACAACGGGGGACACACGCCGCATGCACCTAGTTTCTTGGAATCAAGTGTGTTGTCCTCGCCCCTTTGGCGGTCTCGGATTAAAAAATCTGGAGGCGATGAACATTGCCCAGCACATGAAGTTAGGTTGGTCTCTCATACACGAACCAGGCAAGCTGAGTAATCAATTGCTTAGTGCTAAATACAAGCTGGGTAGGGATCCCCCTTTGGGGTTGGTTGCTAAACCTGAGTCGACTCCGCTCTGGCGTAGCATCTGTTCCCTTTTCCCTCGATTGTTGGAAGGTATCACTTGGTCTGTCGGTGATGGTCTCGTTGTTCGTTTTTGGTTTGATGTGTGGGTGCAGGGCGTTGTCGGTCCCTTACTCTCACATGCTATTCTTGCGGTTTCTTGGGAGCATCTGGAGCGAACGGTCTGTGATTATGTCGGTGTTGGTGGGACCTGGGACTGGGATGTTTTCCGTATTTACCTGCCGTCTGATCTATTGTAAAAAATTGCTGCCATCCTCCCACCTCATCACGCCCAGGAGCCTGATCGTATTTGTTGGTCGATGGAACCTAGTGGCTGCTTCTCCACTCGGTCTGCTTATCGCCTGTTACAACAGCCATCGTGGTCACCTGGTGAGAGGATTTGGAAGTTGATTTGGGATTGGAAGGGCCCCTTTCGCATTCAAACACATCTATGGCTAGTCGCGAAAGCACGGCTTATGACCAACGGCCGGCAGTTTCGACTTGCGTTGACTGATTCTCCTATTTGTCCTGACTACTCAACACACGTCGAGACTCTTGATCATGTTTTCAGGGACTGTTGGCGGGCGCGCCAGATGTGGAATTTGTTCGTAGGGGGACGGAAACAGCGCGATTTCTATGGCAGTAATTTTTAGGAGTGACTGGAAAGTAACCTGTCTAATGCTTTTGGGTTCCACGGTGCACACTCGTGGCCTCTCCTCTTTGGCGTGGTGCTTTGGAAGCTCTGGGCATGGCGAAATGAGAGAATTTTTTATCCCAGTTCAACCAAGGTACATCATTTCCGGGAGATCCTTTCCTACGTTCAGGAGGTGAGCCTGACTCACCACATCTACAGCAATGTCGTTTCCTCCTCGCCTGCTAAGTGGCCGCAGATTATCGAGGTCCGTTGGCAAAAACCCGAGGACTGGTGGGTTAATTTGGCTATGGATGGCTCATCCCGTGGTGCTCCAGGCCCGGCTACGGCAGGTGGCCTAATTAGAGATGCTACCGGAAGGTGGCTAGTGGGGTTTGGAGCCAATGTGGGCTGTTGTCTAGCGTGGCAGGCTGAACTGTGGGCTGTCTTCTATGGGCTTCAACTCGCTTGGTCGTTTGGTTACTCTCGGATCGATTTATCCCTCGATTCAGCCTTGGTTGTTTCGCTCCTTTCTTCTGTGACGAGTCCGGTGATCAATTCCTTACTTACCGCCACCAGAGAATTGCTGACCAGGCAGTGGGATGTGCGGGTACGACATATATATCGGGAGGGTAACCGATGTGTGGATTGGTTAGGTAAGTATAGTTATGGACTGCCTCTCGGTGTACACTGGTTTCCAGAACCTGTCGCCGGCGTTTCTCCTTTGTTATTTGCTGACATCGTGGGCGTTTCGCTCCCACGAGTGACTCATCTGTAATTTTCTTTCGCTTCGGCCCATTTTTATACCAAAAAAAAACATCCGAGCATACTTGACATAGCTTTGTAAACGGTGACGTGTGCATTGTTAACGATGCCGTTTTGTATAGGTCACGATATCCTTTTAAAAGGATAATGACTGTACTAAAAACCCATTTCTTTTCTTAGGGTCCGTTTGGTTGAGCTTTTGTCAGTAGAGCTTTTATCAGTAGAGCTTTTGTCAGTAGAGCTTTTCTGAG
>JAOSBL010000211.1:35040456-35060587 GCA_027568915.1 Erythroxylum roraimae
GAACCTAGGCCAAGTGCTACTGCCTACAGCGAGTATCATGACAATGATGCTGGTCTGAAAGCATCAAAGAAGTTTTACGCTGATGATATCGAACCTAGGCCAAGTGCTACTGCCTACAGCGAGTATCATGACAATGATGCTGGTCTGAAAGCATCAAAGAAGTTTTATGCCGACGATATCGAACCTAGGCCAAGTGCTACTGCCTACAGCGAGTATCATGGCAATGATGCTGGTCTCAAAACAGCAAAGAAGTTTTATGCCCACGATACCTAGGCCAAGTGCTTCTGCCTACAGCGAGTAACCAGTGGCATCAGTACTGTAATTTTCGCATAGGCATCTACTGCTCCTTTTATCTCCTGTTTTTATTATGAGTTGATGTTGTGTTTAATAGTAAATTAAGCTAGGTTGCTGTAGTAAATTAAGCTAGGTTGCTGTGGTTTGAACTAAATAAAGAGGCTTCTGCTTTATTACAGGAATGGATTCCTCATGTAGAGAATGTACACTGGTTCTTGTTTTGGACAGAACTAAACCTACTTCACATTCAAGTTCGCATAAATTTTCTGTCATGTCTTACCAGCGACAATCAAACCAATATTTAGTTAAAAATTACTCTAATAATCTCGAGCTCTAGTCCTGGGAATAGAGTAATCTGTTTGGCCAGCACTTTATCCTTTACGGAGGACTGACCCAATTCGAGCGAGAATTAGTTTGGGAGTGAATGGCTTAAAGATGCCTTCTCACAGTTAGGACCCTCTACATAGATATTTAAAATTTAAAGATAAAATTATAAAATTATTACATAATAAAAATTAAAAATATATTATCTATCGAATTGGAAAAGAATACTGTTTTATAAAAAATTAATTAATTTATAAAAATTAATTGATTAATTAATAAATCAGTCGATCTTTAATTAAAAAAATTAAAATAAAACAAACTAAAAAATTAAAAATTGAGTTAAAAAACTTCCCCGTTCAAAATTTTTATAATTAAAATAGTCTAATAAGATTTTTTAATTGTTGTTCAACTTTTAGCGAACAACTTGCAATTGCAATTTCAAAATAGATTTTTCTAACACGGGATCATTTGTATGCGTGGAAGGTGCTGACATGAGACAGTCAAAGAATTGATTTAGAAAGGAATGTGTAGTTTCCTTAAAATTGGTTTTTTAAAGATGTAATTGTACCTACAATTTATTCAAATGGAAAAGAAGAATACATTGTCTAATATGGTATTAAAATTGATGTTTTAAAATTTGGACTAGAAATTAAACCGACAAGATTAAAAATTTTATTGTTATTAAAATGTTATAAAATTGATATACAGTAAAAATTAAACAAAATTGAAAAACTTAAAATAAGATTGAAGAAGGAAGCTACCTTTACCTATTGAAAAAATTGAAGTTTAATTGAAGAAGAAGACTATCAAATAAAAATCAATTGACTTATTTATAAAAATTGGTTAGTTAATTAATAAATTAATTAGTTTTAAATAACAAAAGATATTAAAATAATTTAACTGAAAAATTGAACGGTTCAAATTTTTTACGGTTGAACCAATTGAACTAATTTTATTTTTTAATGACTGATTAGAACATGTTCAGTTTTATTAGAACTACTTATACATGACTTTCTTCTTTTTTTTCTCAAAACTCACATTCGAAAATATAAGTGGTCAATCTAAATTTTATTGTCCAAGTTATACCAAATAACAAGAATTACTAAAAATCAATAGGTAAAAAGTTTGCCTATTAACTTAACGTATATAGCAATTTATTCATCTTTCCTGTTGGGAAACAATAATACAACTCTCTAAAACAATCAACTAAAGATCAACAACAAAACACTCTTCAACTTCAACCTATAAGTCAGCGTGAGAATAAGAAAGTTAATGTGAAAAACTAAGACCACGATTTACGTGGAAAACCCTTCGGTAAAAAGAGAAAAACTACGGGCCAACCAACAAACAAATTCTTTAAATTTAAATAAGGATTTACAAACTTGAATATCTCACTCCAAAACTACAAGTTGTCTTACCAAGTTTCAAGATTAAACCAAAGTTAATGTATCAATCAACAACTCTCGTACCAATTTGAATAACAATAAAAAAGGATGAGAATACTATACTACTTTACCGTTTCAAAGTCTCCACTACTGTAGTTTGAGAAGTACTTCATATTTAAAACATAATAACAAGAAGTTATCGTATTAATCAGCTACTCAGAACCAGAATCACTGACACGGAAGCATTCACTTTTCATACAAACTAAGGAAACATCATCATCTATGTTTGAAGCGGTTGCGATTGTATTCTTATCATTTCCATCATTCTTATGATCTTGCTTTTTTTTTCCCTCTTCCATTTGTAATTGAACCTCTTAATATGTCATGACTTGTTTCAATAATGGCATATATTCACTTCTTTGTCACCTCTGGACTTTGATCGGTTCTTAGACTTATGGTATCCTTTGAGATCCCTGCTCTTGCTCCTTACCATACTTTCTTCCACGAAAGCTCGCCCATTATCAACTCCTGCCTCTTTTCTTATGATTTCTTCATTGAATATATTCTCTTTGATTACATCCAAAGACAGCACACCTTTAAGAACTGGATTGCTAATTGTCACCACTGGCATTTTTCAACTATCTGGTAGCAAACTCAATAGAATCAAGGTTTAAAGCTTGTCATCAAGAATGATCTTCATTATTATAAGCTTGTTGATTATATTCTAGAAATCATTCAGATGCTCTGACACAGATTTTCTAACTTTCAACTTGAAGTTTACATGCATTTTAATCAAAGAGACCTTTTTATAAGCAGTTTTTCTTTCATAGAGTCCTTCAAGATTTTTACATAACTCAAAAGGATCCATTTTGTGAGACATATGGTTGAACATATTGATACCAATCCATTGTCTAATTGTTTCCTGAGTTTATTCGCTTCAACTTTTTCCATTCTCTATCTAGCATCTTCTCAGGTTTTGAAAGAACATCATCTTTAACACCTTTGTCCAAGTCAACAGGATTAAAAAGATCCTTATAGTGCAGAAGGTCCTCCATGCCTTCAAATAGAGTAGTTTGATCATGTCAACTTGATCATATAGTTATTTCCACCTTTCACCACGATAATTGTGTCACCATCTGTTGGGAGACAATAACACAACTCTCTAAAAAGATCAACCAAAATCAATAACAAAAGACTCTTCAACTTTAACCAATAAGTCATTGTAAAAATAAGAAACTTAATGATAAACCAACACCAAGATTTATGTAGGAAACCCTCCAATGTAAAGGAAAAACTACAAGTCAAACTGACAAACAAATCTACTAAACTCAAATAAGGATGTACAAAGTTTAATATCTTACCTTACAACTACAAGTTGTCTCACCAAATTTTATGATTGAAACCAAAGTTGAAGTATCAATCAACAAACTCTCTAACCAATCCAAAAAACAATAAAGAAAGGATGAGAATACTACACCACTTGCCCTTTCTCTATTTTTCCTTACTTTTGGACATTATGGTCATACTCTCATGCAAAATCTATATTTTTTCTCTTTTATATCATGAAATATATTTTTTTGCACTGTACATGGTCACATAAACAATCGTGTAAGTGACTGTGTCTCTTCCAACATCATGCTTCATTCACAAATGTACACAATTATAGAGAACTACATATCATCACATGATTATGTATGTTATGAAAACGAACATGTACACGTTCGTGTATGTCTTTGTCTTTCACATCCTTCTTCACACAGTTCCATAAACTTACACGGTTAATCCACACTACCGTGTAAGTAGAGGATATGGGTGTGTAACACCCTACACAATTGTATATATCCATAAGAAGCTTGATTCAACCGTCATTCATCTTATCTTCACTTGTTTGTCATCCATATGTGTAACACCCCACTCTCACAAAACACGTGCCTGACATCCTAAGTGATATCCGAGTATGTACCCTGCAAGGGTGGCACGCTAGAACGGTCATTTAGTCAAAATTTATTACAAATTTTGGAATTCTTTAAAACAACGTACACGTATACGGAAATCATTAATCAAATCGGGCCCACTTAATTTTTAAACATTTCCATTCAACAACCACTTGGTCCCATTTTAGATACAAAACACTTACAATCATATTGTCATTTCATTACCAAATCATTTACATACACTTTGTATAATTTTTGCGAAACATAATTCAAAAACAAAATCACTGAAGATATATGCAGGTGCAAACTGAACCTGACCCTTAATCCATAGCTAATCTCAGTGGCTCCAATTAGCCTAACTGAATAATTCCTCAGAACCTAAAAAGCTATGTTGTAATTTTTTATGAGTTTTGCGAACTCAATGAGTGAACCATCATTGATGATTTCACCCAGGTCAAATACACAAAATCACATATATTCATTTAGATCATGAATAATCCAAATACTCACATTATCATGGCATATCATGTAACCATCGTGAATCATAATAGATATATACAAATACAGATGCATATGAGACTCCAGATTCGTTATTATTGTTGCGACCGAGTGCCTTTCACATATGGATACAGATACTAGCCCATGGGGCTCAGTCAGAACAGAATTCACAGAGCAAAGCTCCACGTGCAGAATACTGAGCTTACAGCTCTATCAAACTAGCTACTCTGATCACAACGCCTTTATCTGAGCATGCATTTTATGAAATGCATCAAATTCAGTATATGTCATGTATAGCAGTCATTTATGATGCACAGTCAGAATCTCATAGTCATCGGACCCAAGTCCGGCATTCAACTTTCGTTGAGAATACAAATATCATTTAGAGTTTCACAACAATTTAGAACACTTCCAATACATACCTATATATTAAACTCCTCGGATTTTAAGTCCGGAATTCATAAACAAATCACAAACAGATCATAATTGGAAGTTAAACAAATCAAAGCAATCCTAGGAAATTATCTAGGCTAACTCACAGTACATTCCAATATGTTATTGCCTGGATGGTCCGGCAATGTCTGACTGGTGTCCAATGTGCTCCTCTATATCATACAAAACACATTTACAAATATCACACTTTTGCACAAATGTATACGTATTCTTTTATGCACATCTATGTATAGAATATATGCACAATATATGTTCAATGACAATCCCGGGTATCTTATCATGATTCTTGTCACCATATCATTCATAGATCAAAACTCTCATAATTATCATTGTACTTACGGTTTGGACCATAAAAAAACAATGTGAAACTAATTTTGATCATTTCAAAATTTTCTAATAACATGCTTTCGAGTTAACTTTGCATGATCATTTTGATAAGGTAATTGACATAAATAGGCAGTACTTCCTTCTAAAAAGTTGTTCTCCAATATCTTAAGTTTCTAATGACACCAAGATCATACAATTTGATTTAGTATTTTGAAAGTTATTCTCCAAATATTTTCAGACTGTTCTCATTCTGAAACAGTACACTTTACTCAACTTCTGCCCAGAATTTGAAAGTCTTAGAGACTGAATTACAATTCAATTTCTTTAGACAATCTGTAGCGCCATGTCTCTACTTTACTCCAAATTAAAAGTCATCCCATTTGGATAACTATAGAAGAAGTTATAGGCAAAAGAAGGAAAGATGTTCAATGTACAAAAGCTTTCAGGATGTTTAACCTTATAAAAATTGAGTCACGGACGTGAAACCATCACTCACGCCCGTGCATACCAAAATAAATCAGTCACGGGCGTGAAACCATCACTCACACCTGTGCATACCTAAAAGTCACGCCCGTGCATCCTTAACTCATGGCCGTGCACTCCCATTCTCCAGAACAAATTTCCCTGATTTTTCCTCATTGTTTTCATCTTAAATTCATCAATCAATCTATTTTAGATGGCTACAATTTTTGGTGGAGATGAAGAACAATGTGTTATGAGTCTATTGGTTTAAGAATCAAGTCATTTGGACTTCGAGTGAAGAAGTTATAACAAAAATATCAAAGGATGTTCAGAAATAAACATTTTGGAAAAACGTTGAAAGTCGCGATCGTGCAGATACCTGCACCTGCGAAGTCGTGAACTTACTTAAGCACGGTCGCGACTTGTGACCTTCTTAAACGATGTCGAGATCTTCTTCACCTTGTTGAACAGCTTCTTCTTCTTCCATTTTTTTCCAACTTAATCACTTCTAAATCATCTATTATATATTTCTACAGCCACTACAATTTCTAAACAAATCATATTCAAACTTATTCTTCAAATATCAAAAATTTGAAACTTCATATATGCAAATTTTAGTTTCTGCATTTTGTTTCTCTCTCTACCTTCATTTGATACCTTACTTTTCACTTTTCTACTCTTTTATTTCATCAAAGGCTTATCATTTATCAACTCTATACCACAACTTTACCAAATCTTCATTTCATATCATTAAACTCATCTCTATAAACACTTCACGTGTTCATGCATAAACGGTAAAAAACAACCATATACGTATTTCTCTAAACCATAACAGAGACATCAACTTTCGTGAACTTTTGCATATCCAAAACAGAGTCTATTTCATACTTTTCTGGACAATTCCTATTTCACAAATTTTTCATCTAGTTTATTCATCACCGAAACTACACTTCTCAAACCCACACATGCATGTATATATTTACACCGTAAAACATCATCAGAGTTACTTACTTAATTCAGCTATTCCCAGCAATAAGAGTGAATCAATGACACCCTATAGGAATAACAATTTGTTATTCGGTGATGAATAACCATAAGAGTGTTTTGGTGATTCCAGTGAAGAACAAACGATGTACAGTAACCTTTCTTTACTAAACACTTAACTAAGTGTCTTCTTTGCATGAAATACACGTGTCTCCCAACACATGTCATCATGCATGTAAGCCATTTGTCACATCTATAAGCTGCCATATGTCACGATATAATTTCAATATTTTTTATTCTAAAAATACTTCAAATTTTCAAAATACCTGAAATATACCAAAATTGCCAAGTAAATTGTAATCGCAGTAATAACTCAATTATGCCTGGAAAATGTCAATGAATGCATGTACAGTCATATTAATGTGCAAAACTCATTATTATCGCGTATGTGTATGCCATATCATGCATAAGCATGAGTTGTACGTTCTAATTTCTCAGTAATTTCTCATGTTCACTATTAAAGACTTATCATTGGTAACGGAATGTTACAATACGAGACGTCTACGATCACTGAAAGCCTCAAAATAGGATTGGACATTCAAATTTTCCATCGTTAAAGAAATATGATAAATAGGGTCAAAAAGCTTCTATGATGAATCAAATAAACTTCATCTCTTCGAGTTAAATAATAAAAGTTTTTTATTAGATAAGATGATAGACTATTGTCAACATTCTATAATAAATTTATTGCTATTTTTAGACTTTACAATAGAATCAAATTCAGTTTAACATTTTTTATTTAAGTTTGAGTTTAATTTAAAACTCTAACTTGATCGGATTTAAGGGAAATTAAGTTGAATTGTCATCTTTAACTATCTTTAGAGATGTCAAAATGGACCAGCCGGGCCTAGTTTCTAGCCCGATCTTTGCTTACAAAACGATATCATTTTGGAAATTTTTTGTTTAAAAAAATGACGGGCTAAATTGGCCTGTGTCCCATCGGGCCATATGCTGGACCACGGGCTGGTCAACTCGTGGTTGGGCCGGGCCACAGGCCACCATAACCCGAGATAAGACAACTTGGGCCTGGGCCTTCATATTGACATCTCTAGCTATTTTGGAGGAGACTGTGGGCTGCTTTTGAAGTAGGAACTGTTGGAGTGGTCCACTTCCAAAGTCACGTCAAGATCATTTCTTCCGTTCTTTAACCCGCAAGTGCTGTGGTGGAGTGGCTGGGGCTCATCCTCCCTTAACCAAGGTCTCGGTTTCGAGTCTTGGGAATGGAGCTGCACTTGTGAGGGAGAGCTTTGCCGCCTATATGGTCCAACCCGGCTCGAATCCGGATTAGTCGATTGCCCGTGTGGCATCGGATACCGGATGGTTTAACCAAAAAAAAAAAAAGTGTTCTTTATGTAGCAATTATAAGAGCTTTATAAATAGAGATGAAAACAAACTAAACTTAACTCGATTTCAAAGGTTTGATGGAATTTCGGGTACAATAATATTGTTTTAATTAATTAAATTTTAAATTTTAAATAATGTTATTTAAATTAATCAAATTATTTAAGTTAAGTAAATTTGATTTCTTAAATTTAAATTTAATTTATTAATTTTAATTCCTTCAAATTTCCAAACTTATTTAGAAATTAGAATTTTTTTAAAAAGAAGAGATTCTAGTTAATATTTATCTTAATATTAATTGTTTATTGTTAAAATAAAATACCACTCATTTTCAAATAATGAATTATGATATTTGAACCTTTCACGAGAAGAAATAATGAACCTATGATGAAGCATGTATATATAGCTTTATGACACATTGGGTTTTATAATGTTTTGTGAAAAATATTAAAATATTAAAATATAAATTATATACTAATTAAAATATTAATTAGTATATAATATACAACTTAGAATATATTTTTCAAGTGTTAATAATAATTTAATGTACTTAAATAAATTTTTAAAAAATTATGAAATTTAAATTATTAAAAATTATAAAAATAAGAATAAAATCATATTCAATTGACATTAAATGTCTTAAGAATATTCTAATTATCATGATATAATTAATAGTAAAATTATTAATATTATTAATAATATAAATATACTTTTTCATAAATCATGTTTAAAATAAAATTTAATTTAACATGTATTTAACAAATTATTAAGAATAATATGAAACAAACTTAATTTCGACAAAATCTAAAACATTTTAACATTTCAATTGCCCCAAGGAAGACAAGCGCCCGAAGCCTTATCCTCTTATACTGGGCCGCCGAGTGCCGATGCACAGTAACACAAAAAATTACCCGCGTGATTTTACACTATTGCCACACACCCAACCCACGCAATTCCACTCAGATTCCTTTCACACCCCGAAGAACCTTGTGCAATGGTACGTCAACTTTGACATTGTAGATGCATGAATCTTGCCTACCCCCCACTAATCATTCTAGTTGTCTTAATTAATAAAATCACAAACAGATATTGCTTTCTCAATTCGAGTTCAAATATTTTGTACCATTGTCTTAAAACGAGGCTGTTTTATATGTAAACAAATTTAAAACGATATTATTTTAAAATAAAAATAAGGTTGGAATAGATTAAGTGATACAGAGAATCTAATCTCTTTCAATTCATAGGATTAATTGCTTTTAATTATGTACATTAAAATCAATACTAGTGCTTTCTCAACTTTTGATAAATTCGTTGGCTTACATGCATAGACAGAGACAAGCGTGAACCAAACCACATTAGAGAGTGAAGAAAAGAGACGAAAGTGTGAAGAAGAAGAGAGAATTACTGGCTGTGAGTGAGAGCAACTAGATTGTGCTGCAGCATGAGTAAGAGTACCGTGAGATGAGGAGAGGACAAAGTTGTAATGTTTTAACATTTACTTATTCCGAACATGCACGAAATAGGTAAAGATAAGGGTTAATTATTTTTACCTATTCTTCATTGTCAAGGAACACCTAATTTACATAATGATTATTCTTCAAGTTTCTTTTAAACGAAACACAGAATTTCTAATAATTAGGAATAAATAGGAAATAGAATACCTGTTTCCGTAAACCAAACATAACATTAGTATCATAATATGAGTATCACTCAATTTGATTGTTTTGTCTACTGACACCAAAATGGATCTGTAAAGTCAGCTCAGATTACACATCTCGGTTGTGATAATCCATAACAATGTTCAAACTAGAGGCCAATATTACTTCTGATAGACTCTGTCAAAGCGTCACTCCTGTATCTATCCATTAATATTTGTTCTAAAGTAAAGATAGATTCCTGTACTGATAAAATTATAAGTTGATTCAAACCAAGTCCAGAAACAGGTGCTCCTGTATATATATATATATAGGAGTGTAAGAAGATCCAATAGTAGCATTACCCTTATTTGGTAAAAAAGCTCTTTCAATAGACTTACATATAATGCAAAAAAAAAAAAAACAAAATATAAATACTATGCAGAAATAAAAATTTATGATACAATATATATTACAGTACATATAAAACATGGTAAAGATTAATAATAAAAATGCAATATGTAAATAAATACACATAAAAAATAAGTACAAGAATAAATCAAACCAATTATCACAAGAAAGTAATTAAGGTAAGTAAAAAACTACTTAATCTAAATAAGTAGGAGGAAAATACTACCTAATTAAAATATTAAGGTTGACTATAAAATGAAAGAGTTGAAGGAAAATATTAAAAAAACCTACGAGAATAAGAATGACACTTAAAAAGAGATCTCTAATCCGTATTTTACTGTGCCAAAATTTTTTATTACAAGTCATGTCTTCGTTAAGTTCCAACAGAGTTATATCATACTTGGGTCACGTTACATTAAAGAGGATGATATCTTCTGATTATGCACTACAATACAAGAAATCAGAGTCCTTTGTGGCCAACCAATCCTAAAACAAAATCTTATCTTGAATTGGTAAAATATGATTCTGAACAGCATTTTTGTTGAAAAATCGGAGGGAAATTATAAAAACAAACTTTCTCGTTTAATTTATCAAAAATCAAGCTAACTTTAAATTTTATAACATGATTTATGAATGAATACAACAAAACATACACCTAAATCATACTTTATTATGTAACTTGTTCATTTTTATCGCAATAATTGTAGCCATACAAGTGCACATCATATCTCAACTTTCAATCTTAAAGTAATAGATTATAAGTTATATTTTAACATTTATATTAAAATATAACTTAAACCCTAATATTTTAAAATATTAATATCACTCTAATTTATTATATATATATATATATAGATTGATACAACTATAGCGATTGCAATGTTTCGTGAAAAAGTTGTAAGAAAAGAAACATTACAATCGCTATAGTTGTATCAATCGGCAACTTGTAAAGATATTAATAAGAATAAGTCCAGAGAATTTTATAAATAATGTAAAGAGTGATACGTCAAGTACTAATTCGTGTAGAGTTTATGTTTATTTATAATAAAGTTTGAACTTTTTAGTAATTTAATCGATATAACTCTAAATTCATTTAAAAGTTAATTAGAATTATAATTAATTCTGAATAAATATTAATAAGGTCTTAATAAGATTTAATTTCTAACTTATTTATCAAAGATTTTTTATTTGATCATAAATTTCCGTAAACTTTTTATTCAAATTGAACTTGATTAAATTACTTTTTTTCATCTTCAATTATTCTTTGGGTGTAACTTATTAGATTCTCAAATATCTTGTCAATAAATATAAATTATATTTAAAATTAGATATTAAATTACTTTAATTTTATCTTTAAATATCTAATTAAATAATTTACATTCACAAGTCAAGTTTATGTCTAATAATGCATAATGACCACTAAAATATTAAGAATGTTAAAAATTGTTTTTAATAACCTTTTCTTATAATTAATTCTTTCATCATATATCATGGATATATAATTAATTTATATTTTATTTGAGTTGAATGATATTAGTTTTTAACATTAATAATTGATTGTTTGAATAATATCTAAAAATTATTTTCAAAGTATTATTTCACCTTAATTAAAATTTTCTTAAGTAAATAGTAATACAGAATAATGAAATATTTTTCTTAAGTACTATTTCAACTACTTTTATATAGTTGCTTTATATTCAATAATTATCAAATGCATTACTTTTGACAATCATATAGGTCATCTAGATTTATATCCATCATTTGTTTCTTCCCATGTATCACTCAAAAGTAATGTCTTTCAATTGCATCCAAGCATAAGCAACGGCTAGTTCAAGTAGTAGAAGGGGTAGGAGTGGTTAAAGTAAGGAAGTGTATATGAAATTTTACTCTTCTTGTCTGCTTCCCCTCACTCGAGGAATCTTCTACTTCTTTTTCTTCTTCTTCTTCATTGTTCACTTCTTCTTTATTTTCTTCTTCTTCTTCTCCACTAGAGTCAGATATAAATTGTTGTTCGACTGAAGGTTTATTGCTTTTAGAGGAAGAGTATGAGTTTCCTAAAATTGTGTTTCTGAAGTTTGGGGCTTAGAGGAAACAAAGATAGGCTCAGTAGGAGTGTTCAAAGAGCCTACTATTGGAGAGAGAGAAGAAGACTCAGAAATTAGAGTTTGTTAATGGTTGGAAGTTGAAACCACTATCTTCTTCTGTCCTTTTGATTTCGTTCTTGCCATTGAGGTTGGAGGAAAACAGAGAGAAGGCAGAAAGTTTGGGTGCAAAAAGGAAAGATAAAGAGAAGGCAGAAAGTTAGGATGCAAAAGGAACGAAAATTCTGAGAAAGATAACGATTATAATTATGAGTATAGGCAGTCGTACACACCCAAAGAGGAAGTGTGATCGTTTGTGTCTCTTCTGTCAGTTTCGTACAGCTACTTGTCAGAGCTGCGCGCTCGTTTTTAAAAGTTGAAATGATGCCATGAATGATTTCCTTTTTGGGACACGTGTAATCTGCTCTATTTAAATTGAGATGAGTCTTCTAAAATGAAAGGGCCTTCTAAACTAGATAGAGTCTACTATACTAAGAATAAGTCTCGAACCTGAGGGGAGCCTTCTAAAGAAGAAGGATCCTACTATTGTTAGTAACATAGAAAATTCAAACAGATATAATATCAAATAGTTTGCACATACCAAGCTCATTTCTCAACACGCAAAATCTATCTTCAGATATTGGTTTAGTGAAGATATTAGTTACTTGATTTTCAGTATTAACATACAAAAGATCAATGGTACCTTCTAAAACATGATCTCTAAGGAAATGATGATTGATTTATATATGCTTGGTCTTATAATGATGCACGGGATTTTTAGAAAGATTTATTACATTAGTATTATCACATAATATAGAAATATGATAAAAGTTTAGAGAAAATTCCTGGAGTTGATGCTTCATCCATAAGATTTGAGCACAACAACTAGTGACTGCTATATATTCCTCTTCAATTGTTGAAAGCGTTGTGCAATTTTATTTCTTGCAAGATCAAGAAACTAGACATCCTTTAAGAAATTGACCGTGACCACTTGTGCTTTTTATATCAACTTTATCACCTGTATAATCTGCATCACAATAGCCAACTATGTTAAAAGAATCAATTTTTGGATACCATAAATTGAAATCCATAGTTTTAAGAAGATATCAAAAGATCCTCTTGACTATTTGAAGGTGGTTTTTTTCGGATTTGACTGAAAGCATACGCAAAAACACACACTAAATATAATGTCTGGTCTTGGGCTTGTAAGATATAGTAGTGACCCAATCATTCCTTTATACTTTGTTTCGTCTATAGCCTTGCCTTCTTCATCCTTATCAAGTTTAGTTCCACTATACATACGAGTACCTATCGGTTTGACATTATCAAAATGGTACTTCTTGATAAGTTCCTTTGTGTATTTTTCTTTGTAATGAAGATCCCTTTTTCTGTTTGCCTTATTTGTAATCTAAGAAAGAAGAATAATTCTCCCATCATGCTCATTTCAAACTCTCCATGCATTAATGTTGAGAATTCTTCACAGAAAGACTGATTAGTAGCACCAAATCTTATATCATCAACATATAGTTGCACTATGAGTAAATCATTCTCCTTTTTCTTAATGAATAAGGTTTTATCTACCTTTCCTCTTTCAAAGTTATTCTCAAGTAGAAAATTACTTAACCTCTCATACTATGCTCGAGGAGCCTGTTTCAGACCATACAAGGCTTTGGTTAACTTCATCACGAGATTAGGTTGATTTTCAACTTTAAAGCCTGAAGGTTGCTTAACAAACATTTCTTCGTTAATATATCCATTTAAGAAAACACTTTTGATGTCCATTTGGAACAATTTGAAGTTTCTATAACATGTGAAGGCAAGCAAAATTCTAATCGATTCCAGTCTAAGTTTCATCAAAATCAATACCTTCCTGTTGATTATAACCTTGAGCTACAAGTTTAGCTTTGTTTCTTACCACTTTACCATTTTTTTCGAGTTTGTTTCAAAATACCAAACGAATTCCAATGATTGACTTATTTTGAGGAGGAGGTACTAGATTCTAAAGCTTGTTTTTGTCAAACTAATTTAGTTCGTCTTTTATTGTTGAAATCCAATTTTTATCAGTAAGAGCCACTTCAACGTCTTTGGTTCTAATTGTGAGATGAGGGCAACAAAGTTTTTCTTAAAGGAAGATCTAGTTTTTAGACTTTCAAAAGGATCTCCCAGAATGTATTGGTGTGTATCTTGACCTCTCCATTCTCTTGGTGTTCTTCTTTGTATAGGCTCTTACTGAGAGGAAGGAACCTGTTCCGTCCTGGCTTCAGGAGGCCATCTTGATCTTGTGATTCCGAAGGTACTGTAGGTGAAGTTGATGTATCTTTAGGAACCAAGCAATTTTCTTCATCATTTGAATCAACTGCTATTGTTAAAGGTAGAGCTTCATCAAATACTGTATGTATTAATTCTTCTATCTTCTTTTCTCTTTTTTTGTAAACTCTAAATCCTTTACTAACAATACTGTAGCCTAAAAAGATAACTTCATCTAATCCCGCATAAAACTTTCCAAGGTTGTCTTTCCCATTATTTAGAACGAAGCACTTGCAACCAAATGATCGAAAGTAAGCAACTTTTGGTTTTCTTCCTTTCTATAGCTTATAGGGGTCTTTTTCAGAATAGGTCTAATAAGACACCTATTGAGTATGTAACAAGCAGTGGATACCACTTCTGCCTAATAACTATGGGGTAGGCCACTTTCATACAGCATTGTCCTGACCATATCAACTAGGGTCCTATTTTTTTCTCTTAACTATGGAGTCCTTGGGCAAGAAAAGTTTGTGAGTCATACTATTACTATCACAGAAATCTTTCAAACTTTATATTATCAAAATTTCCTCTATGATCGCTCCGAATTGAAGTAATGCAGTATCCTTTTTTTATTGGAAATTTTCTGTAAAACTTCTAAAAAACTTCAAAAGCATCATCTTTATTTGATAGGAAATAAGCCTATGTAAATATTGAATAATCATCTACTAAAACAAGACTGTAATGTTTACCACCCAAACTTTGAGTCCTAGTAGGACCAAATAAATCTATATACACAAGTTCAAGCAGTTGTTTCGTAGACACAATATTTTTAGGAGGGAAGTTGCTTCTATTTTGTTTTCCTTTTAAATAAGCTTCGCAAACCTGAGTATTCTCAAACTAAAGATCAAGTAGTCCTCTCACTAGCTCATTTTTGGACAATTTTAATAAGATGCTCATCCTAGCATGTCTAAATCTTCTGTGCTAGATAAGCGAATCATTTTATAGAGAAACAAAAAACTTAACACTTTGTGAAGATATGTTTTCCAGTTGAGCACAGTATATGTTTTGATTTCTATGACCAACAAGTAAGATATTACCATTATGATTATCGACTATTTCACAATGAGAAGCATAGAAATTCACATAACTGACTTACACTTAACAAGTTATGTTTCAAACCATCAACATAAAAGACACTATCAATAGTGGTGGAGTCATAATCACCAATTTTACCAATTCTTGTGACTTTTTCTTTATTTTTACAGCGAAGACAAAATTACCTCCGTCTTTCCTTTCAATATAATTGAAATATGATATTTCACCTATCATGTGTCGCGAACAACTATTGTCGAATATCCATTGATTTTCTCTTGTCTCCGTTTTGAAGCATATCTGTAGAAAAATATTATCTCCTTTTAGGTATCCAAATTTTTCTTGATCTTTTCAGGTTAGTAGCTTGACCTTTCGGTCTCCAAACATACATTTGAGATAATTTCTCCATTTTACGAAGTTTACAAAAATGACTAATGTGACCAAGTCTACCATAGTAGAAACATTAAACAAATGAAAGAGAATTGCTATAATTTCTACCATGTATTAGGTTCTTGCTATTTTGACTATAGCTATTGCTAGATTTAACAAAGAAGTTCTTATATAACCTAACATTATTATTTTCATTGTAGCCTATTCCAGCTTTATCAAAGACGCATTTATCACTACCAAGTAATGCATCGAGGTTGTTCCTTCCATCAACCAACTTCACAAGATTTTTTCTAAAGATAAGATCTTTCCTGCACATTTCTCTTTCTCAAGTTCTAGGGCGACGACCTTTTCTTCTAGCCGGCTCACTTTTTCAGCATCATTCTCAAGTAATGTATTTTCCAACTTAGCTAATCTTTCTTTCAGAAATTCTTCTTCAGAATCCTTTTGCTTATAATCAACTTCAAGAGACATATTTTTTGTCGCCAAACTCTCATTCACAGATTCTAATCATTTAATCTTACTCTTCAGAGATGCATTATTGTTCTTGGACTTCTCAACTTCTTTGAAACACTTCACTGCCAACTTTTTGTACTGACCATATAATTCATAATATGCACTTTTCAATTCATCAACTTCAATATTAGATTCAAAATAATATACCTCATTGTTTCTTGATTTAGCCATGAAGCAAACGTTGTTGAATTCTTCTAGATCTTCTTCTTCAAAGTTTTCAAAGTCCTTGTTTGACCAGGTTGCAATCATCACTTGCTTTCTGGGTTTTCTATTCTATGACTTTTCTTTTTGAAGAAGAGGACATTGTCTTATGTGTCCAAGCTTCTTGCAGTGATAGCATATGATTTGATAGTTTTGTGTATTGCTACTGTTTCTGCTATCTTTTGATAAGAACCTTTGTTCCCAGCTTTCTTGTTTCCTTCTCTTTTTTTCATCAACTTCTTTTTATAGAAGCGGGCATGTTTTCTGACCATGAAGTTGAACTCATCTTCTCCATCTATTTGCAACTCAGTGTCACTTTTATCACCATTTGATTCATCAGTTGCTTTTAGTGTCATTTCTTTTCTATAGGAGAATCCTTCATCTTGCCTAAGCTCAATTTCATGGATCATTAGATTTTCTCATAGCCAGTCGAGTGAAATATTGTCAAGATCCTTTGCAGTTTCTAGAGCTATCACTTTAGGTCTCCATTCCTTTGGTAGTGGTCTTAGAATCTTCGTTATGAGCTCATCATTGGGATATATCTATCCCAAGTTCATTAAGATCGTGATGATGTTGTTGAATCGTCAGAAGAATTCATCTATAGTTTCTCCTTGTTTCATACCAATAGTTTCGTATTGATGCATTAAAAGGTTTATTCTATATTTCTTTACCTTATTCGTTCCTTCAAAAGTGACTTGTAGTTTATCCCACATTTCCTTTATTGTAGAGTTGTAGGATATCTTCTCATATTCTTCTAGAGATAGTGCACAGATCAAATGATGTTTTACTTTAACATTTAACTGTGCATTTCTTTCGTCAGCATCAGACCATACTTTTATTTTTCTATGGAGAAAATTGTAGCTCCAACTCTGATGGCTTGCCAAATTTCAATATCTACAGATTGGAGATAAATTATCATTCTCTCTTTCTAGTATGAGTAGTTGTTTCCGTTGAAGTAAGGAGACTTTGAAACAAATTGTCCTTCAGGGCTTCCAAAGTTGTTTGTCATGATCTATCCTGTGTTATAAAAAACAATAAATGTGAAACCTCACTCTGATACCAAATGATAAAGCAAACACACACAAGAGTAGGTGAATTGTGCGTATTAAAAAATTAAGAAACTTTCAAAACGATAAGATCCTCCTAAACAAAATAGATTTATAAATAGAAGGGTCCTATAAATTTTCGAAAAGATCCTGTTAACGTTAAAAAACAAGAGGATCATATTATTTGAAAGGAGCTTGTTAATGCTCAAAAAGAAAAGGGCCTTTTTAATCGATAGGAGCCTGCTAACTTTTGAAAGAAACCTCTTGCGATATGAAAACAAAAGCAACCTATTTTAAAAGTGAAGATGCCTCTTGTAAAATGAAAATGTAAACAATATAATGCATAAATTTAAAAGTTAAGAGGAGAGAAAGAATGACGCAGTTGATTTATATTGGTTCGGCTTATAACCCAAGCATACATCCAGTCCCCAAGTATCCAACTTGAGTGTTTCACTAAAATTTCAAGTAATAATTTGATCAACCTCTTCAAGCTCATGACTACATATTTTTCAAGGTTCTCTAACCTTCTAAACTAGTCATATTTAGCTAGCCTCTACAAGCTTTCAATAGATGAAAATGTAATTTGCTTAATATAAACTTCAGTGATATCTCTCAAAAGGTATTTTCGCTTTCTAAAGTGCAAAAGATTTGACAATAATATCACTTTCAAGAGAATTGATGTTATATGTGTATTTCAAGGGTTTGATCTACTTTTGCAAAAGCAACGACTCTTCCTTAAGTAGGCATTTCTTTTAACTAGCTGTTGCTTCACTTGCATCCTTAGTCGAATGGATGAATTTAAATCTGAATAACCGAGATGTTATTTTTGCCAAAAATCTTCTAGTAATCACGGAGCTAATATACGATCTTTATAATTAGTAGGATCCTTTCGAATAAACCATTTCTAATAAGGTAAGTTCATAAAGAAGATTCTTGCAAGAAAAAAGTGTATTTCTTATAATTTTATTTCTTTTTAATAATTAGACTGTTAATTATATAAGAAAATAAATACAATTTAAATTTTAAAATATTTTATAGTTATAATCAAAATCGTTAATACGATCGGTGGTGTCATCATGATGTAATGATGATAAGGCCTTGGACCTCCAAATGCGGGCAGTTACGGTGTTGAAGCGAAGACACGGGAGTCCGGACATTTGTTGGCCTTGTCTTTACTGAGTCTGAAGAACTTTTTTACATGACGTCATTGGAAATTTAGTATACTACCTGTACTAAGAAAACTTGGTGGGTCTAACTCAAATCTGATCTATATACTTCCAACAGAATGCGTATCAGAAAATTTCTGAAAGTTCATATAGAGATATTCACATTTATGTTCTATCTGTATAAGATTACAAATCAGAACTATTGAAAGAACAGAACTACTAAATCTTAAACACAAGTTATCATCATAAGTTAACAACACCAGCAGTGGATCACATGCATCTAGCAAAATAAACCAAGCATGTATAGGAGATGTTACCATAACAAACAGAAGATGAAGGAGAAAGATCTTAGATGCAAAATTGAAACCCATCTTTGTATCTCCCTTTTTGCCACTGAAAAGCAAATTAGTCTTTCAGATCCTACGTCTCTCCCACTGCCTAAAACACAGAGGAAGGTCGAGAATTGTGAAGAGTTCGGATATTTTCCTTAACCACACAGGAATGAAACTGTAATATTATTACGATAAGACTGTTAAGATAGTTAGTTTCTGTTGTTTTAAATAAGGAACCAGTGCGCGGATCTGCTGGCAGCTCTAGCAGTTCCGGCTAGTCTTGGTATACATATTTTTCAGGAGCCTCCTATGGTAGTAATGGAGATCATTCACCGTGACTCGCACGGAGCAGTGTACTATAGAGCATTGCGCTAGTTAGTTTTTCTTCGAATTTTTGAGTTTCCTCTGTAATTAAAAAAAAAGTGTTGTCGTTTTTAGTTTGTACATAGTAATTAGCTTTGTACTTATATCGTAAAGTAGTTTTTAGTTAAAGTCTTGTATAGTACAGTAGCTTTAGTTTTAAGTCTAGTTTTAACTTTTAAGTCTTGTATACAGGGAGGATAACCACTATGCGGATTGACTTGCTAATTATGTAGACCAGTTCGATTTAGGGGTTACTACTCTAGAGCTCCCACCTAGGGGATGCCTTTCTATCATTTCGAATGATGAGTGAGGGGTTTATCACCCTAGTACTCACATGTAACTTATAACGTTTATTTTCCTTTTTAAAATTTTTTTGACTTTTGTATAGAACACACTCAATATAATAAAAGTCAGTCTTATTTACACTCTCTCTCTCGAAACTTCTGCACAAAGACCAATTATACGAGCATTATTGTACGATTATTGGGTGATTATTAGTAGTAATTATTATTAAATAATTTTTGTATTATTTAATAATATTAATAATTATCGATATAGATTGAGTATGAAATATTGTTTTTGTAGATAATGAATGA
>JAOSBL010000211.1:35060687-35071013 GCA_027568915.1 Erythroxylum roraimae
TAGGAGAATACTGGAGAGGTGTCATGAAAGATCAACCCATGCCAGAAGCAATCCGAGGCCTTGTTCGTGACCAGCCTACACTATCCAACTCTCATGACAGAACCAAATGTCACGGTACTGACACAACCGAAACTTCTCAGCCAAGGCCAAGTGTTCGTGTCAATAACCTCGTCACCAAACCAACTAAAGGAACCTCGGTCCTCAAAGATTTAAAGCCGATGCCTAATGTTTCAGTTTATGATAAAGTAGCGAAACCCTTTGTGAAGGACTTTGAGCCAAGGCCAAACCTCTCATCTTATGACAATGGTGCTGGTCTGAAAGCAAAGAAATCGTTGTCCAGTGATTTTGAGCCAAGGCCTAATCTCTCAGTTTATGACAATGATGCTGGTCTCAAAGCGGGAAAGAAGTTTTATGCTGATGATATCGAACCTAGGCCAAGTATTACTGCCTACAGCGAGTATCATGACAATGATGCTGGTCTCAACGCAGCAAGGAAGTTTTATGCCGATGATATCGAACCTAGGCCAAGTATTACTGCCTACAGCGAGTATCATGACAATGATGCTGGTCTCAAAGCAGCAAAGAAGTTTTATGCCCACGATATCGAATCTAGGCCAAGTATTACTGCCTACAGCGAGTATCATGACAATGATGCTGGTCTCAAAGCAGCAAGGAAGTTTTATGCCGATGATATCGAACCTAGGCCAAGTATTACTGCCTACAGCGAGTAACCACCTACTGCTCCTTTTATCTCCTGTTTGTATTGTGAGCTAATGTTGTGTTTAATGGTAAATTAAGCTAGGCTGCTGTGGTTTGAACTAAATAAAGAAGCTTCTGCTTTATTACAGGAATGGATTCCTCATGTAGGGAATGTACAGTAGTTCTTGTTTTGTACAGAACCAAACCTACTTCACATTCAAGTTCACATAAATTTTCTGTCATGTCTTACCAGCTACAATCAGACCAATATTTAGTTAAAATTTACTCCAATAAAATAAGAAATTTAAAATTTAAAGATAGAATTATAAAATTATTACATAATAAAAATTTAAAATATATTATTATCTTTATGATCTATCGAATTGGAAAAGAATAATGTTTTATAAAAATTAATTAGTTTATAAAAATTAATTATTTTATAAAAATTGTTTAATTAATTAATTAATCGGTTAATTTTTAGTAACAAAAATTTTTAAAATAGAATAAACTAAAAAATTAAAAATTAAATTAAAATAATTTACTCTGTTCAAAATTTTTATAATTAAAATAGTCTAACAAGATTTTTTGTTAGACTTTTTAATTGTTGTTCCCTCCTTGGATGTAGCAGGAATCTCTCTCCCTCGCTTAATTCAGTAACTTTTGATGTACTTTCCTTATAATTCAAAAAAAAAGATTTTCCAACACGGGATCATTTGTATACGTAGAAGGTGTTGACGTGAGTTAGTCAAAGAATTGATTTAGGAAGGAATGTGTAGTTTCCTTAAAATTGGTTTTTTTAAAGATGTAATTGTACCTACAATTTATTCAAATGGAAAGGAAGAATATATTGTCTAACATGGTATTATAATTGATGTTTTAAATTTTGGACTATAAATTAAACCAATAAGATTAAAATTTTAACTGATATTAAACCGTCATAAAATTGATATACAGTAAAAATTAAACAAAATTGAAAATTTTAAAATAAGATTGAAAAAGGAGGTTATTCTTGTCTATTAAAGAAGTTGAAATTTAATTGAAGAAGGAGACTATCAAATAAAAATCAATTGGCTTATTCTTATTTATAAAAATTGGTTAGTTTACAAAAATCGGTTAGTTAATTAATAAATCAATTAGTTTTAAATAACAGTAGTTATTAAAATAACTTAATTGAAAAATTAAACGATTTAAAATTTTTACGGTTGAATTAATTGAACTAATTTTATTTTTTAATCACCGATTAGAACTGGCTCAATTTTATTAGAACTACTCATACATGACTTCTTCTTCTTCTTCTTTTCCTCAAAACTCACATTGGAAAGTATAAGTGGTCAATCTAAATTTTACTGTCCAAGTTATAACAATAACTTGAATTACTCAAAATCAATCAGTAAAAAGTTTGCCTATTAACTTAACATATGTAGCAATTTATTCATCTTTCTTGTTGGGAAACAATAACACAACTCTCTAAAACGATCAACCAAAGATCAACAACAAAACACTCTTCAACTTCAACCAACAAGTCAATATGAGAATAAGAAAGTTAATGTGTAAAACTAAGACCAAGATTTACGTGGAAAACCCTTCAGTAAAAAGAGAAAAACTACTGCCCAACCAACAAACAAATTCATTAAACTCAAATAAGGATTTACAAACTTTAATATCTCACTCCAAAAATGCAAGTTATCTTACCAAGTTTCAGGATTAAAACCAAAATTCATGTATCAATCAACAACTCTCATACCAATTTGAATAACAATAAAAAATGACGAGAATATTATACTACTTGCCCTCTCTCATTTTTTCCTCATTTTTTGACATTATGGTCACATTCCATGCAATACCTACAAATTTTTCTCTTTTATATCACGAAATAGATTTTTTTGCACCGTATATGGTCACATATACAATATAGCTCTATATAACCGTGTACATCTGTGACTGAGGTGGTGCTGAAAGAGACACGGTCACATATATCTCATAGGGTCAACAAGCATCCGAAATTCATTTGAATTCTGATATTAACCATACCGACAATCTTGGTGGAACTTTGATTTCCTATCTTTACCGTTTCAAAGTCTCCATTATTGTAGTTTGAGAAGTACTTCACATTTAAAACACAATGATAAGAATTTTGTCAATCAGCCACTCAGAACCAGAATCACTGATATGGAATTATTCACTTTTCGTACAAACTAAGGAAACCTCATCATCTATGTTTGAAGCTGTTGAGACTGTATTCTTATCATCTCCATCATTCTGATGATCTTGTTTTTTTTTTTAATCCTTCTTCCACTTGTAACAGAACCTCTTAATATGTCATGACTTGTTTCAATAATGGCATATATTCACTTCTTTGTCACCTCTGGACTTTGATTGGTTCTTAGACTTGTGGTATCTTTTGGGATCCCTGCTCTTGCTCCTTACCCTACTTTCTTCCATGAAAGCTCGCACATTATCAACTCCTGTCTCTTTTCTTATGATTTCTTCATTGAATATATTCTCTTTAATTACATAAAAAGAGAGCACACCTTTAAAAGATGAATTGTTAATTGTCACCATTGGTGTTTTTGAACTGTCTAGTAGCAAACTTAATAGAATCAAGGTTTAAAGCTTGTCATAAAAAATGATCTTCATTGTTGTAAGCTTGTTGATTATATTATAGAAATCATTCAGATGCTCTGACATAGATTTTATAACTTTCAACTTGAAGTTTACAAGTCTTTTAATCAAAAAGACCTTTTTATAAGCAGTTTTTCTTTCATAAAATCCTTCTAGATTTTTACATAACTCAAAAAAGTCTATTTTTTGAGACACATGGTTGAACATGTTGATGCCAATCTATTGTCTAATTGTTTCATGAGTTTATTCGCTTTATCTTTTTCCATTCTCCGTTTAGCATCTTCTCAGGTTTTGAAGAAACATCACCTTTCACACCTTTGTCTAAGTCAACAGGATTAAAAAGATCCTTACAGTACAGAAGGTCCTCCGTGCCTTTAAATAGAGAAGTTTGTTCATGGCAACTTGATCATATAGCTATTTCTTACTTTCATCACAATATCTGTGTCACCACCTGTTGGGAGACAATAACACAACTCTCTAAAAAGATCAACCAAAATCAATAACAAAAGACTCTTCAACTTTAACCAATAAGTCAGTATAGGAATAAGAAACTTAACGATAAACCAACACCAAGATTTACGTAGGAATCCAATGTAAAGGAAAAACTACGAGTCAAACCGACAAATAAATCTACTAAACTCAAATAAGGATTTACAAAGTTTAATATCTTATCCCACAACTAGTTGTCTCACTAAATTTGATGATTGAAACCAAAGTTGACGTATCAATCAACAAACTCTCTAACCAATTCAAAAAACAATAAAGAAAGGATGAGAATACTACACTACTTGCCCTTTCTTTATTTTTCCTTACTTTTGGACATTATGGTCATACTCTCATGCAAAATCTATATACTTTTCTCATTTATATCACGAAATAGATTTCTTTGCACTGTACATGGTAACATAAACAATCATGTAAGTGACTGTGTCTCTTCTAACATCGCCTCAGTTGCAGATGTACACAATTATAGAGAACTTCACGTCATCACACGATCATGTATGTTATGAAAATGGACATGTACACGTCCATGTATGTCTTTGTCTTTCACATCCTTATTCACACAGTTCCATAAACTTAAACAGTTAATCCACATTACCGTGTAAGTAGAGGATACGGGAGTGTAACACCGTACATAGTTGTATTTATCCATAAGAAATTTGATTAAACTGTCATTCATCTTATCTTCACTCGTTTGTCATCCTTACGAGACGTCTACGATCACTGAAAGTCTCAAAATAGGATTGGACATTCAATTTTTCCATCGTTAAAGAAATATGATAAGTAGGGTCAAAAAGCTTCTATGATGAATCAAATAAACTTCATCTCTTCGAGTTAAATGATAAAAGTTTTTTATTAGATAAGATGATAGACCATTGTTAACATTCTATAATAAAATTTATTGTTATTTTTAGACTTTACAATAGAATCAAATTCACTTTTAAAAATTTTTATTTAACTTTGAGTTTAATTTAAAGCTCTAACTTGATCGGTTTAAGGAAAATTAAGTTGAATGTTTATTTTTAACTATTTTTAGAAATGTCAAAAAGGACCTGAATAGCCCGACCCGATCCGTAACCTGACCATTATTTTCAAAACGACATCATTTTGAAAGTTTAAAAAAAATGACGAGCCAAGTTGGCCTGTGACGGGTCGGGTCATAGGCTAGATCACGGGCTACCATAGTCAAAGTAACGCAGCCTAAGCTCGACCAAGCTACTGTCATCTCTGACTATTTTTAAGGAGACTGATCATAGGGCTGCTTTTGAAGAGGGACCCGTTGGAGTGGTCCACTGCCAAAGTCACGTCAAGATCATTTCTTCCGTTCATAAAGTGTTCTTTATCCACTTTGTAGCAATTATAAGAGCTTTATAAATAGAGATGAAAACAAACTAAACTTAACTCGATTTCAAAGGTTTGATGGAATTTCGGGTATAATAATATTGTTTTAATTAATTAATTTTTATTTTTAAAATAATATTATTTAAATTAATCAAATTATTTAAGTCAAGTAAAATTGATTTCTTAAATTTAAATTTAATTTATTAATTTAATTTGTTCAAATTTCCAAACTTATTTAGAAATTAGAATTTTTTATAAAGAAGAGATTCTAGTTAATGTTTATCTTAATATTAATTTTTTATGGTTAAAATAAAATACCACTCATTTTCAAATAATGAATTATAATATTTGAACCTTTCACGAGAAAAAATAATGAACCTATTTTTTTTGGTCTCCCAGAAGGTGTTCATTGGGCCGAAGCCGGTGACTAATCCCCCTTCACTGCGTAATACATCTCATATGGAGGCCACAACTGGCCCAGGAGTTTGCTGCATTCCCAACGGCAGGGATCGAATCCAGGACCTTTTGGTTAAGCGACGAGGGTATGCACCACCTACACCAACCCACTGGGTTAGAAATAATAAACCTATGATGAATCATGTATAGATAGCTTTATGACACATTGGGTTTTATAATGTTTTGTGAAAAAAATTAAAATATGAATTATATACTAATTAAAATATTAATTAGTATACAATATACAACTTAGAATAGATTTTTAGATTATAATTTATTTGAAATAATTTTTAAATTTTTTATTTTAATATTAGGTATTATAATTTATAAAAATGTATATTTATATATTTTTGTGAAAGAATTTAATTGCGTTAAGTTTTTATAAAATTCAATACTTACAACTTTGGTCTAAAATTGTTTTCAAGTGTTAATAATAATTTAATGTACCTAAACAAAATTTAAAAATTTTATTTATATTTAAATTATAAAAATTATAAAAATAAGAATAAAATCATATACAAATGTCATTAAATGTCTTAAGAATATTTTAATTATCATAATATAATTAATAGTAAAATTATTAATATTATTGATAATATAAATATACATTTTCATAAATTATGTTTAATATAAAATTTAATTTAACATGTATTTAACAAATTATTAAAAATAATATGACACAAACTTATTTTCGACAAAGTCAAACATTTTAACGTTTCAACCGCCCCAAGGAAGGACAAGCGCCCGAAGCCTTACTATACTGGGTTGCCGAGTGCCGACGCACAGTAACATAAACAATTACCGGCGTGATTTTACACTATTGCCACTCACTCAATCCACGCAATTCCACTCAGGTTCTTTTCACATAACGTGGAAGCAGCAAAATTTTGCTCTGTCATTAGCAATCAGCGGAAATGATGTATACCGTCTTTATCTGTCGCTGAGCCAAAAATAAAACCTTTGAACAGCTAACGAGTCTAATCAATGGAGGAGAGACCGGCCGGAGGGGCAACCGGAGCTGAATCTCCGGCAACAGCTGAGCCTCCGTCGTCGCGACGACGAGCTGGAGGTATGAAGAGGAAAGTGAACGCACTCTCAACATCGGGCTCATCGTCCACTCCTTCGAAGCGTCTCACGCGCGACAAAGCTGCGATCGTTCACGCGCCGATCCACAATGGTCCGTTGACCAGAGCGCGTCAGGGACCGAACAGTTTCGCAGGGGCGACGGCGAGTGGTCACTTTGGGTTTGAAGAGAAGGCGGCGGCCACGTCGTTGCAGGAGGTGACGAAGGCGATGGAGGAAGAAAAAGTGACTAAGTTGGAGGAGTTAGAGGCTGCGATGGAAGCGGATTTTGAGAGTCTTAGATCTCGAGATCCTAATGTTCATGTTGTGCCTAGTCATTGTGGTGAGTTGAAGTTTTCAATTCTTTTGCAATTCCATTTTTTTCCCGTTTTGTTGATGAATTAATTGAGAGGCATTTCATCAACTACAAAATGTTGCGAGCAGTGAGGATAGTATTCGAAAATTTTTAAATGAACTACTGATTATGCTTGAGTAGTTATGGTTTTGGATTGTATACTTTTGTTTAGGGTTTTAGAGTTTTGCGTATGACTTATGATTGGTCTGTGAAAGTGAAACCCGTATCGTTGAGTATTTTACTATTAAATTGACTTTGTCAGTTTGGTTGCTGCGATAAAAAGAACATGAAGTAGAGGTGGTGGAGATTTTGAATGTTATGTTGGTTATAGATTTTGCATTGCTTACTTTTCTCCCTTATCAATTACAGGGTGGTTTTCATGGACAAAGGTTCATCCCCTTGAAGAGCGGGTGATGCCTTCATTTTTTAATGGGAAGTCCCAAACTAGGACATCTGATGTGTATATGAAGATACGGAACTGGATTGTTAAGAAGTTCCATTCAAATCCAAATGAGAACATTGAATTGAAAGATCTGTCAGAGCTTGAAGTTGGAGATGCAGATGCGAGACAAGAGGTGCTGGAGTTCTTAGACTACTGGGGATTGATTAACTTCCACCCATTCCCAGAAATAGATCCCGCTGCAAATATGGATGATGCTGAGACAGCAAAGAAGGATTTGTCGCTTGAAAATTTGTTTCACTTTGAATCCGTTCAACCATATCAATCTGCTACTCCTAAACCAAACATCACAACCCCAGCCATGCCATCTGGTTTATTTCCTGACTCTGCAATTGCTGAAGACTTGTTGAGGCCTGAGGGACCTTCTGTTGATTATCACTGCAATTCTTGTTCAGCTGATTGCTCAAGGAAGCGGTACCATTGCCAGAAGCAGGTTGGTTGTATTCTAGATCTAGAGTCTATAGGTTCTTGCTTGTATAAGGAGACAATTTTATCTTCATCTTGGCATGACGCATCCTTTTTGCAGTACATATATTCATATTAAATGTTTTTTTTTCATATTTGGTGCATTTTGAAACAAAGGACTACTAGTACTTATACTGTATTGCAGGCTAATTTATCGTTTCTTTAACTTAATCCAAAAGGGATCTTTTTGTGATTCAGTTGAGTTTGTTTGCCATCTGACTCCATCCTGTGATTGTTTTTATTATCATTTTGAGATTAGAGTGATGGATATTGCCCCTTGTCAATTTTTGCATTCTTTCTGATTGTATCCATGTTAACAGGCAGATTATGATTTATGCGCTGATTGCTTCAATAATGGAAAGTTCGGGTCAAACATGTCTTCATCAGATTTTATTCTTATGGAGCCTGCTGAGGCTGCTGGTGCAAGTGGTGGAAAGTGGACAGATCAGGAGACCCTACTTCTTCTTGAAGCATTGGAACTTTATAAAGAGAACTGGAATGAGATTGCTGAGCATGTTGCTACAAAAACAAAAGCTCAATGCATTTTGCATTTTCTTCAAATGCCTATTGAGGATGCTTTTCTTGACTCTGTTGATGATATAGAAGGCGGTACCAAAGAAAATGCAGATCTGGCTGTGACAACTGTTGAAACATCTGGCTCTAAAATTCTAGCTGAAAGAAGTGACGGTAAAAATGGTTCTAATGAAGATCAACCAACATCACCTTTAGAAACTTCAAAACTAGAAAGTGCAGGTGAAGTAAAAGTATCTGATGAAACTAGAAAACTTGATAATGTTGCAGACTCTGGTAAGTCTGAAATTTCTGACAAATGTAAGGCTGGTCAAGATTTGGAAGAAAACTTGGCTCTCAAGGCGCTTACAGAAGCATTTGAAGCTGTTGGGTACCTTCCAATGCCTGGAAACCAGCTTTCATTTGCTGAAGTTGGAAATCCCGTAATGGCTTTGGTAAGAATTCTTGTTTTGCACTTTAAGCTTAAAATTATTTCAGATGATTTTCAATTTAAGCATTGGTTTATAAATGTAGGCAGCATTTATGGCAAGACTGGTGGGACCTGACATTGCTACTGCTTCTGCCCGTACTTCTTTGAAATCATTATCAAGCAAGTCTCCTGGCTTGCAGCTGGCTGCAAGGCATTGCTTTCTTTTGGAAGATCCACCAGATGACGTAAAGGACCAAATTGATTTGCACAGTGCTACTGAAATGGCTGATCAGGATGTTCAAAACGACAACCAGAATGATAAAAGTGAGAAATGTGAGAAGAATAACTCTTCAAATGAAGACTCTGATCTGGAGGAAAATATAACAGTGGATTCTTCAAATGCTGAAGTTGCAGAGAAAGTAACCTCTGTAAATGAAGAAGGCACTGCTGTTACTTGTGAGAAACTTGAAACTGGTGAATCACAAGAATGTGAGGATTCAAAGTTGCTGAAGGACGGCTCAACAAGTACCCTCAAGGAATCAAATGAAACATCCAAGTCAGACTGCCACTCTAATTCTAAGGAATTGCTAGAAGAACCTTCATTGGAGAAGCATTCTCAGACTATTACAGCAGCTAAGGTTGTGGATGAGGGGACTGATTTGAAACAATTGGAAAAGTATGAGCCTTCTCCGTCAATTACTCTGGTGTCAGTTGAAGAGCCTGCTAAACATGTAACATCAAAGAATGTAGACATGGGCACAGATTCTTTGCCCTTGGGAAAGAAAGTGAAACATCCTCAGGAGAAAGGTGTACCAAATGATATTGATATGTCATCTTCACAAGCATCAGAGGCTGAGAAGTCTCAGCAGGCTCATATGAGTTCATCAATTGGAGTTAATGCAGGTTTATTATCCTTTTCTTTTGGGTGTTTTGATTTATGTGTACATTATCTAAGTTCTTGTGATCCTTTGTATAAGCTACTTGAGATATATAAATAAAAATAAACAAGCAAAAAGATTGTTGAAACAAGGTATGTAAGTTCGAACAAAATGGAACTGAAGATAGTTGATCAAATTTTGTTGGCAAGTTATGTTGCATGATGGATGGGCCTTATGTTCTTTCCAGAGTTCCTTCCCTTATGAATGTTTCAACCATGTCAAAATGGTTTTGATAAATGTGTTGCATTTTTCCCATCCCTTTTATTTTATCTCAATATGTTTTTCTTTGTGAATATTACAGATGAGGACCAGAAAAGAAGTAAGAGTGAAAAGCCTGCCTGTAAACAGATTAAAGATGATAACATGGATAAATTAAAGCGTGCTGCAGTTGCTACCATTTCAGCTGCAGCAGTGAAGGCAAAGTTTCTCGCCAATCAGGAAGAGGAGCAAATCAAACAACTTGCTATATCGCTAATAGAAAAGCAGG
>JAOSBL010000211.1:35077452-35108678 GCA_027568915.1 Erythroxylum roraimae
TAAAGCTTAACATAAAAGCTTACCTAACTAAGCTTCCAACTTGTCAAGACACTTAACCTTTCTTCTTCTCCATCCCACACATGGTTATCATTAAGGTAAGAATGTAGGAGGTTTAAGTTGGCAAGCATGTAAGGAACTCACTTAAGGGAGGAGAAGAGAGTAGCAACCAAGGGAGAAAAATGAAACAAAAATCGATGAGAAGGAAGGAGGAGGAGATGTTCGGATGAGACCAAGAAACTATATTAATAATTCAACTTTCATTCTTTCAATATGGAAGAATCGAGAATCAAGCCACATATACAAAGCATTAATTGCTTTGACCCTTGTCACTTAAAAAGAAGACCAAGTCCAAATGGAGAAAGGTCAAACTTAAGAATTGGTCTTGCTAAAACAATAAGTTTCAATCCTTTTTTTCTTTTAAAAGTCCAATTTCGGTCCCAACAAAATATATTCAATAGGTTAGTACCAAATAACAGTAGAAAATCAACCGGTTCGTCACTTGACGATTTTTCCGGTCCAGGAATTTCCCCGAATTATTTTTTTAAAAAAATAATGAAATTGTCCAAAATTGTAAGGCACATAACAGTCCACTCCAAATAGTTTTTCAAACACGAAAATCACATTTTTCACAACAAAAAAAGCATTTAGGCCATATACCGGCGATTTTGCCGGTCCGAGAATTTTCTCCGAAAAAGTCCAGAAAAATTCCTATAATTCCCGTAAAATATAAAACACGCACTGACGCACTCAGAATAATTTTTCAAATACGATGACCACGTCAATCGTCATAAAATTGCAGTAGGGCACGAAAACCGGAAATGTCATGTATGCATGTACAATAATTCCATGTGCACAATTGCTACTGTATACCAATCCTATTATGCATGAACAGTACTAATTAATCCCTATCAATCCCATCCTATGACAAATTTACTATTTTACCCTTCCTGTCGGGGGTGGGATGTTACACATGGTGATAGCATCTCTCTGTTACGCATGTGACATGTTCTTTTTTTTTCCTTTTTTTTAGTAAAACAATATTTTAAATGATTAAACTATATTTTGAGGACATTATGTGACTGATGATATGTGGATGCAAGCAAATGTTAGAGTATTTTTTTCTTCAAGAATTATTGAAAAAGAAATACCGCAATATACTTGATTATAAACATTTTGTTATCGTAAATATGATGCATAAATTAAATATGATTAAATAGAATATATTAAATTTTGAACTAAAATAAAATTTTAACAAATCAACCATTATCAACAGTAATAGTAATCACTCATTCGTACTAATCAACTATCATAATTATAATATTCTATATGTACTCATTCCTTAGCATATTTATTATATAGATTCCATTATTCCTAGTTAACCATGCACCCCTTTAATCATTTACAGTTGGAAGACAATCCCTTGCTGCTGTAAAATTAATTAATACGGGCAAGAGTAAGCTGCATGTCGTTTAAAGCTGTTCAAACTAGGGAATTGCTTCTGCGGCCAATACTAAACCCAAGTGTTCTTAAGACCGTGTAACTAGGAGAAAAACTTCATCTAACTGACAAGCAACGAGTTTGGATATGACTAATCACCTCCCAAGAATAGACAAAAGTAGCAACAAACTTACAAGATCCAGCCATGGACCACCAATCTGTCTTACCAAAGTGAGATTGTTCTGTTCTGTCCCATTTTAACTGAGTTTTGAGATGGGTCAGACCGTTCCCAACAATAGGCTTTCGTTTTATAAAGGGTGTTCCACGAATATAGGGGAAATTCTAGTTATTTTTTCTTCAAAAATATAACGTAAGACTACTAATTCCAACCGCTGTTACGATGTGTGTTCCAGGATTTTTTCCCTTCCATTTCCTTTGCATGCATGTAACTACCTACTTTGTTTCCACCATTTGAGAATCTTTCCACTCTGCTCCTACAGGTATTCAATGTCCTCTCTGATCCTCTGAGAATTTCATGAACTGGGTCATTTTTAATAGTGAAAATTGCATAACATATCAAGAGAAGAAGAGCAAGAAACGTTTAGTTTTAATCCATGCATCGTCCTTGTTTGCATGATATAGTAGTAGGTCACAATGGACATGTAAATCTTGTTTGTTTCCTTTTGATCTGAACACGTTTCGTGATTTGTTTTGTTAGGGATAATCAGGGAAGGTCATCGGAGGAGTGGTGGAGCACCGTGATTCGCCGTTAAATTCTGGTTGGAAACTCCTTCCATGGCTTCTCCTGCGCCTGAAGATTCTCCATCCTCTCCACCTCCACCACCTTCCTCTGATTCTCCTCCTCCTCCTCCTCAGTCGTCTTCCCCTCCTCCAGACGACTCTACCTCACCACCCCCTGATCAGAGCTCTACCCCACAACCCTCACCACCACCACCACCACCGCAAGACTCAAACGACTCACCATCTCCTCCTTCTTCCAACGATTCGCCATCTCCACCGCCGAGAAGTCGCGATGACAGAAGTCCGCCTGCGCCTCCTTCTTCCAAGAACAGAGAAGCGCCGCCGCCACCACGATCATTAGGCCCTCCTTCAAATTCATCTTCAAAAAATAGCTCCTCATCAAATGGTGATAGTGACACCGGAGCTGGTCTTCTCGTAGTAGGAATCGTTGTTGGGGTGGTGGCGTTGTTGCTCATTACTTTGATTATATGTCTATGTGCATGCAGAAAGAAGAAAAAGCAAAAGCCACCACCTACTGGTTTCTATGGGCAACAATCCGAGCCGCCTACAGGTAATCAATCATGTATATTGGATTTGCAAAAGAGTGCTTGCAATTGAATTGGAATGATTTGCATCTGATTATAGCAGGTTCTTATTACCAACCACCAAATCAGAGTAACTGGGGAGGCCAAACCGGTGAGCATCTGCCACCACCACCAGGTGGTGCTCAGGTGCATCCAGCCTGGTCGGCGTCACCACCACCACCACCGCCACAATCTGGGGGGTTTATAAGTACTAGTGGTGAAATGAGCTCCAATTTCTCTGGCCCACACGGCCCAGCGTTGCCTCCACCGCATCCCTCCATGGCTCTTGGATTCAGCAAGAACTGCTTCAGCTACGAGGAACTTGTGCAAGCAACTGAAGGGTTCTCTAACGCTAATCTGTTAGGCCAAGGTGGGTTTGGTTACGTTCATAAAGGGGTTTTGCCAAATGGCAAGGAAATCGCTGTTAAGAGCCTCAAAGCTGGTAGTGGACAAGGTGATCGTGAGTTTCAGGCTGAGGTTGAGATTATCAGCCGAGTTCATCATCGCCACCTTGTGTCTCTTGTCGGGTATTGCATTGCAGAAGGTCAAAGGCTGTTGGTTTATGAGTATCTTCCTAACTACACGCTTGAGCATCATCTTCATGGTAGGATCTCAAGATCATTTAGAATTATCCATGTCACTTCACTTTTGAAGATATATGACATTTGTTGTTCGTTTCAGGTAAAGGTCGACCAACCATGGACTGGCCTACTAGGCTTAAGATCGCTGTAGGATCAGCCAAAGGACTTGCCTATTTGCATGAGGACTGTAAGTCATCAATCTGTTCTTCCTTTTTATCCCTTCTTGCTGTACGACTCCACCTTTTCAAGAATCTGTCTGATGAGTTTCAGGCCATCCCCGCATTATTCACCGAGACATCAAAGGTTCAAACATCCTCCTCGATTTCAATTGCGAAGCTAAGGTATGCTTAAGCCATTATCACCGACTTTGCATTCCCTTCAAATCCGGTTAATTGTATGAAAGATGTTGATTTGTGAACACTTCAGGTGTCAGATTTTGGGTTGGCTAAGCTCTCTTCAGACAACCACACTCATGTTTCAACTCGTGTAATGGGAACATTTGGGTAAGAAACCTTTTCTTTCACAAACTTCTGCTTCCTCAAGTTCTTTCATTAACCTGAAACGGTTCAAACTTGCTTTCAACATGCAGGTACTTGGCTCCTGAGTATGCATCAAGTGGCAAGCTCACAGATAAATCTGATGTTTTCTCTTTTGGTGTTATGTTATTGGAACTAATTACTGGACGTTTACCGGTAGATCCAAACTCAGATATGGAAGATAGCTTAGTAGATTGGGTACAAATCCTCTTAACCATTTCTGCTTCTGATCAAAATCTTCATTATACCATCATATTGAAGTGGCTCAAATAGTTTGATTCTTGCAATATTAACAGGCTAGACCTTTGTGTCAACGTTCGCTGGAGGAAGGAAACTTCGATGAGTTGGTGGATCCACGGCTTCAGGGCAACTACGATCCATCGGAGATGGCTCGCATGGTCTCATGCGCTGGTGCAGCCGTCCGGCATTCATCAAGAAGGAGGCCTAAAATGAGTCAGGTACCGTACTCATCTTCAAGAAACTTAAAATCTCAGGGCCTTCGTTAAATTTTCCTTTTTTTTCTTTTAATTTTTGTTTCTGTATATAATTTTTTAAAACAAAATTAAAACATGTTTAATTTTTAATATTAATTAATTATATTTTATTATTGATAATAATGATATATTAAATAAAATTTAAATTATTTAAATTATATTAATCTTAATACTAAATAATTAACTAATTGATAATAAACATATTATGATAAGAAAATAAATAAAAGTCAGAAAATTAAAATTAAAACTTAAATAAATAAATTTTTTACTAAATTTAAAAATAAAAGCAAAAACAAGTACGCTCTTAGCTTCTTATGTATTTAGATAACGAGATTTTTAAAACTACTACAATTCAGATTGTACGAACACTCGAAGGCGATGCCTCATTGGACCAACTGAATGGGGGGTCAAAGCCTGGACAAAGCTCGGTCTTCAGTTCAGATGCAAACAACAGCTCAGACTTTGACAGTAGCACCTACAGTGCTGATATGAAGAAGTTCAGGAAATTGGCATTGGAGAGTCAAGATTACTCGAGCAGTGAGTTTGGTCAGACAAGCGAGTATGGTCTTAACCCTTCAAGTTCAAGCAGTGAAGAGATGCCCAGAGCAGCCAGGAACCTCTAAAAAACGAAAAAAGAAGACTTCCAAAACATAACATGAACAAGCACTTGATTCGATTGCTAATTGGGTTGTTTCAGAGGGATTGAGGCTTATGATACACTTGAAAATGTTAATACATTTACCACAAATTTCTCTGTATTATTTAACCTTTTTATTAATTTTATTTTAGTTATATGTTTAACACTTTTAATCTATTATTCTTTAAGGTTTGTTGATTATTATTGGTCATTTTATAATAAATAATAAAAACAAAAAATTCTTTTATGTAAAAATGACTTTTAATAATTATTCAAAATTCTTCAACCTTTTAGAGAGTTTTTTTAAATCTCTTTTCTAAAGATATTACATTTAAATTAAATTAATATATTTAACCTAAAATGTAATAATATTAGTTGCTTTAATTAAAAATAATACTTAAATTCAACCTTAAATGATTTAAAATTAATAAATAAACTTTAAACTAATTAAATTTCGAGTTATATTCATGTTTAAGAATTAGTATAAAATCTAACATATAAAGTTTAAAGCCTATTTTAAATGACTTTATTTTAGAGAATTTTTATAAAGGTTTTTAAATAAATCACTATTTTTATTTTAATTGTATTAAAATTTGTTCTAAATAAAACAACAATAACAACAACAACAATAACACCCAGTAGAAATTATGCTAAGATGCGATTTTTGAAAAGGTCCAGTAACATGCAGCCTTGTCTTTAACTAGTAGAGAAATTGTTTTCAAATGATTAAAAATAATATTTTAATTCAACTTAATAAAATTTAAAGTTAATAAATTAAAATTAAACTGATTAAATTTTGAATAATATTTATATTTAAGAATTAGTTCAAAATCTAGCATAAAAAATTTAACCCACCTGGCTTCTATCAAAAATAATTTTATTTTAGATTATTCTAATTTTAAAAATATTATTATTTTAACAAATTTATATAAACTTAGACTCAAATTAAAAATACATAATTTAAATTCGATTGAATTTTAAATAAAGACGTGGCGCTTTCTGATTAGTTAAATTCCGCTTAAAAAGTACAAGCCTACCGGAAGGTCACCTCCTGAGGAATCTCACCATTCTTTTGAAATTAATGCGTTTAAATGGGACCTTATATTAAAAGTTAAACGAAGAGACAAACAAGAACCAATTTGTCAGTTGCTGTTTTCACCGAACGAGCAAGAGAGTCGAGAGAGAAAGCGAGTAAAATCCTAACACTGAGCGAACCAGATCTGGGAGACTAGTGTTCTCACCGATGGCTCAGCCTCTCGTGAAGAAAGACGACGATCGCGACGACGAAGGTATCTTTTTGGAATTCGATTCACTTTGATCTCCTTTCGCGCCAGTTCGAATTCATTTCTCTTCGTAATTTTGGTTTTACTCTCCCGAATCTTAATGTAACCGCCACCAGATCAGTTACTGGCTTCTAGATCTGTAAATTTTCTTTAGATTTCACAATATTTCCTAATGTGCTGTGAGATTTTGGGTCTTGTTTCGAGCTTCTATACATCTGAAATTAGTTTGATTCGGTCTAGCCGCAGTTAGTCTGATCTACATTCGTTGTATGTTCAAACGAGTGTTGTGCATGAATTTCTAGCTCTTTGTGGCAATGCAGATTGCTTGTTTCATTTGAATCTGAATAAGTTCATCTGATCTCACATTTATTTTTCTACAGCGGATCGTTTTCGTACTGTGTTGAAAATGTTTTTCATTGGCAGTCTTAGTTATCGTTAAACCAGTTATTGCCATCCATTTCGTTGATGGAAACGAGCTTTTTCGTTTTCTAGGACCTGGATGAAGATTCTTTATCAAAATTTCGTGGGCTAATAATTATCATTACATCATCTGTGATACAAATCTATTGGCGTCTTTTTTCAAGACTTTGAGTTATAATCACATCTTAAGGATGCGGCCAGTGTGAACAATACGCCTAACGCCTGCTCTTTTTTTCCCCTCTCATTTGTATCAGCGGAATATTCTCCATTTCTGGGGATAGAGAAGGGTGCAGTTCTTCAGGAAGCTAGGGTTTTCAATGATCCGCAGCTTGATCCTAGAAGATGTTCTCAGGTCTTTTTCTTTAGATTGCTTGGTGCTAGTTTTGCATGTTATGTTTTTGTGATGTGTTGAAGCAGTAAACTTATGAGTTTGGTACTTTACTTCACTTCTAGGTCATCACAAAGCTTCTTTACCTTCTGAACCAAGGAGAAACATTTACTAAGGTCAGATTTAAGTTCACTGCGACTTATTTGATTGAAGATAAGATCCATGCTGCGTACATATTATCAACTGTTTTTGTGAAGATTGGGGTACCTTCTAATTTACGCCTTTTAGCATTTCAACAGATTGAGGCCACAGAAGTCTTCTTTGCTGTCACAAAGCTTTTTCAGTCAAAAGATGTAGGCTTACGGAGGATGGTTTATTTGATGATTAAGGAATTATCCCCATCGGCTGATGAGGTTTTATACTTTTTACTTGACAAACATCTCCTGAATTTTATTTCCGTGTTTTTGTTGCTTGTGCAGGATACACGCTGACTATTGTTTTTTTTAAATTTTCTTTTCTGGAGAAAAGGTTATTATAGTGACGAGTTCCTTAATGAAGGACATGAATAGTAAGACTGATATGTATCGAGCGAATGCTATCCGTGTGCTTTGTCGGATAACAGATGGAACACTTTTAACCCAGATAGAGCGATATTTGAAGCAAGCAATCGTTGACAAAAATCCAGTGGTTGCTAGTGCAGCTTTAGTTAGTGGGATCCATTTGCTCCAGGTACTATTACTAATGTAACATATTCTGTTTCTTGTTGTATTCCTCGCTAAAGTATTTTAATTGTTTGTGGTTTTGTTGAGTAGACAAACCCAGAAATTGTGAAAAGATGGAGTAATGAGGTTCAGGAAGCTGTGCAATCTAGGGCTGCCCTTGTGCAATTCCATGCACTAGCTTTGCTTCATCAGGTACCGAGTCTCCAATTTTGTTGGTATCATCTTTTTATTCTTCTTCTGTATTTGAGATTTTCATCAGATAAATAGCGTGTCTACTAAGAATGTGATTGTTTGCTCATTTCAACAGTGGGGCTGAATTTGTACACGTGCTACTTTTTAAGATAAAAGCTTTATGAATCAGTTGTGATTCTTGTGAAATTAGATTTAATATTTTGTCTTAAAAGGCAATATGTGCTTTCAAAATTTGCAGATACGACAGAATGATAGACTGGCTGTTAGCAAGCTAGTTACCAGCTTGACAAGGGGAACTGTTCGCTCACCACTTGCACAGTGTCTCTTGATACGTTATACCAGTCAGGTCTGTATGTTCTATGAATCATATATGGATAAAATGTGTAATATGTTTCCTGAAATGTGGAATGTGATTCGTTTTTTAGGTTATTCGTGAGTCAGCTACAAACACACAAGGCGGAGACCGCCCTTTCTATGATTTTCTTGAGAGTTGTCTTCGCCATAAGGCAGAGATGGTTATATTTGAGGCTGCCAGGGCAATTACGGAGCTCAGTGCTGTGACAAGCCGAGAATTGACTCCAGCTATTACTGTTCTCCAGTTGTTTTTAAGTTCATCAAAGCCAGTGCTGAGATTTGCTGCTGTCCGTACTTTGAATAAGGTCACATTTTGCTTTCTTTTAGGCAGCTACTGACTGAATTTTCTTGTAGCCTAAATCTTCAAATTGTATGAGGTTTTAGGAATGCTCATTTTTGCGTTATTACCTTTTGGGAATGAAGTAGGGATGCGAGTGCCTTATTAATCTCGATTGATCATATGTTGATCTGCTCAAAGTTTCACTATATCTTAATGCCTCCAGTAGATGTTTCATTGTCTTCTTGTGTTGTTTACCTTGGATAAACTGACATTAAGTGGAAATTTCTGCAGGTGGCCATGACTCATCCAATGGCAGTCACTAACTGCAATATTGATATGGAGAGTTTGATATCTGATCAGAATAGAAGCATTGCGACACTTGCAATCACAACTCTTCTTAAGACTGGAAATGAATCAAGTGTGGATCGTCTCATGAAGCAGATAACGAACTTTATGTCGGATATTGCTGATGAGTTCAAAATTGTGGTGGTGGAAGCCATTAGATCTCTGTGTTTGAAGTTTCCCTTGAAGTATAGATCACTGTTAGTAACTATTTTCTTCCTTGGAGTGAAGACTATTAGGTTTATGATGTATCTGTACTTTTTGCTATACCCTCTAAGCTCTTGGTTTTACAGGATGAACTTCTTAAGCAATATTCTCCGCGAGGAAGGTGGATTCGACTACAAGAAGGCAATTGTAGATTCGATAGTTATCCTCATTAGAGACATCCCAGATGCAAAGGAAAATGGGTTGCTTCATCTATGTGAATTCATTGAAGATTGTGAATTTACATATCTTTCCACACAGGTGGCATTTGTTTCCAGATTCTAGTGATAGTACTTCATTCAATGCTCCATGTTTTATTGCTTTTATAACCCTTGTCCTATTTCATTTGCATGTTATTAGATACTGCATTTTCTGGGAATTGAAGGACCAAAGACTTCAGATCCTAGCAAATATATCCGCTACATTTACAATCGTGTTCATCTTGAGAATGCTACTGTTCGAGCAGCTGCTGTGAGCACATTGGCAAAGTTTGGTGCCATGGTTGATGCACTGAAGGTGCAAATTCGTCTCTGTGTAAACTGTTTACTGCTTGGGTCACTACTTTTTTTTTTTGAATTAGGTTGGTTTCTCGTGATTTCTGTTGCAGCCACGCATTTTTGTTCTGTTGAGGCGTTGTCTCTTTGACAGTGATGATGAGGTGAGTTTTCTGTTCAGGGATAAATTGATCTACCTGTGGTTGTGCTTTGCAGTTGTCTAGACGTTTGCAAGAGCATGTATTAAACCCAAGTATCGAAGTGCATATATAAGATGCTTATTTATTTTGTTACTTCTTGATTAATTTGGCAGATTTAGGAGGTTCATTTCATTTATCTCATTGTCCTCTCTTGAACATTTAATTTGTTCATATCATTATCTTTGTTAATTATTTGAAGCAAATCATTTATGCTGACTGAATTACAGGTTCGTGATAGGGCCACTCTTTATATCAATACACTTGGTGGTGATGGTGAAGTTGTTGAAACTGAAAAGGATGTAAAGGATTTTCTTTTTGGAGACTTTGACATACCTCTTGTTAACTTGGAAACAAGTTTGAAGAATTATGTAAGTGCTTTGTCTGTTATTCTTCTTGTACAACTATTACGGTTACGCTATGTAAGTGCTTTGTCTGTTATTCTTCTTGTACAACTATTATGGTTATGCAATGAACAATGAATCTGTTGTTTATACAGGAACCTTCAGAGCAACCTTTTGACATCAATTTTGTGCCAAAGGAAGTTAAGTCCCATACACTTGCTGAGAAGAAAGCTCCAGGCAAAAAGCCAACTGGTCTTGGAGCTCCCCCAACTGCTCCTACATCTACTCTTGATGCTTATGAAAAACTTCTTTCCTCCATCCCAGAGTTTTCAAGCTTTGGAAAGCTTTTCAAGGTTTCTTACCCAGATTTTCTTACATTAGTGCATTTACTATTTGGATAGCTGAATTCTAATTTGTCAATATTACACCCTCTCAATCCTCTTTCCTTGATTAATCAACTATTCAAGATAAGTTCTATGTAAACTACTAACGTTAACTGTTAACTTGTTTCTGTCTTTTTTCTCAAAAGTCATCTGCTCCTGTGGAACTTACTGAAGCAGAAACCGAATATGCAGTTAATGTTGTTAAGCACATATTCGATAGGCATGTTGTGTTCCAGTACAACTGTACTAACACAATTCCGGAGCAATTGCTGGAAAATGTAAGGACTTGGTATCTGGAAAATAATATTAACGTCTATTTTCAAAACCTATAGGAAATGTCTTCAATCTCCATTTTGTTTTTGTGCTGCAAGGTTACTGTCATTGTAGATGCTTCTGATGCAGAAGAATTTTCAGAGGCCATATCCAAGCCTCTGAGATCGCTTCCTTATGATTCACCTGGACACGCCTTTGTTGCGTTCGAGAAGCCAGATGGCGTTCCAGCAGTTGGAAAGTTTTCTAATATGTTGAGGTTTATTGTTAAAGAGGTATTTGTTCTTGCCATCTGTCTGAAATGATGTCATTACCCTTTCCATGTTCTCATTATGTAGATCCTCCCTCTCTTTCCAGTAATTTATTCAACTACTGTGAGGGCTTTCTCAAGCAGAAAATCTTTTAGTAAAAGAGAATATTATGATCAGGAGACTCTTTTTTAAGAAGGCGCCCTTGGATCTATTGAACCGAGTAATTAAGACTTTTTTCAATTCCTTCATATGTTTGCTGTGTTGACCAGGTTGATCCAGCAACTGGTGAAGCTGAGGAGGATGGTGTGGAGGATGAATATCAATTGGAGGACCTTGAGGTAGTTGCAGCAGATTACATGATAAAAGTTGGAGTCTCCAACTTCAGGAATGCATGGGAAAGCTTGGGGCCTGATTGCGAACGAGTTGATGAATATGGCCTTGGTCCAAGGGAGAGCTTGGCCGAAGCCGTTAATGCTGTCATCAACCTTTTTGGCATGCAGCCCTGTGAGGTTAGTTTGTAATCATACATCTGATTTCATGCTTTAATTAAATTACAGAGCACACGTACTGTCTCTCTCATAGGCTGGGAGCACAGCACTCTTTCCTTTGTGCATACTATATGGGAAAAAACTGGAGAGGTTCAGTAATATGTAATCTTACTCGTAACGATTATAATATAACATCAAGATGTAAAATAGTTGCGTCAGTACATTGTGTTTTAACAACTGTTTCACAAAATGCAAGGTCGTAAGAGCTTGTTTTTTATTTTTTATTTTTAGTTTAGGTTTCTTTCAGTTTTTATAAATTATGAAAACTCATAAAAATTAATTTTTGTTTTCTAACAAGAATTATGATTAATATAATATAATTTTTTTAATTTAATAATTATTTAATAAGTATTTTTAAGTTTAAAATATCTTTAAAAGCGTAAATTTTAAATTAAATTAATTTTAAAAATTAAAATGTATATTTTAAAAAATTAAAAATTACTTTAAAAATATAAGTCAAACCAAACCGACTCTTAAATTTGTACCTTTTAACCCAATCGAAGAGCAAATGAATGCTGTTGAATAAAGATCTTTAATTCCATTTTATTTGTTTCTCTCTCTTAGAATGGTCCTTTGTCTTGTCTTCAAGTTGTAGAGACCAGTTTATATCACATACGCCTGATAACTTCTACCACGTGTCCCTTTTAGCTCTGCTGTTACTATTTTCAGGGTACGGAAGTTGTGCCAAGCAATTCAAGGTCCCACACTTGTCTGCTCTCGGGTGTTTACATAGGTAATGTGAAGGTTCTTGTTAGATTGCAATTTGGAATTGATGGTCCAAAGGAGGTTGCCATGAAGTTGGCAGTTAGATCGGATGATGAATCTGTTAGTGATGCCATTCACGAGATTGTTGCAAGCGGCTAATATTTGGTAAAAATCGGTTAATTCCGTTCGTTTTTCCTTCATCTTCGGCCATTTTGTTATTCATATGGATGAGATCAGAGGCATATAGCTTGCACATATATAGCGGTTGTTATGATAAAAAGAATCGTAAGCTTCATGGATTGCAACTTGGAATTCTGATGATTGATTTTTGCCTATACTTCAGAGCCTCTCATGTCACGGAATAATATTTTGTTGTAATCATGCAAATCATATCAAATAGAACAATTCTTTTTGGTATGTCTATGGGATTAAGTACAGGAATTATCATGTCTGTCTTGGGTATACTTCGGTGCTTAATATGTTAATGCATCTGGATTCATAGCCAAGGGCCCAGCTCTCAATTTGTCGGCCGGCCTGAGATTTTTTTAAAACAAATTTAAAGATTAAAGATATCTTTTTAAGAAAGCCTTTACGTTCGAATCCAGTCTGACATGCTAACTTTAGACTAGATCGAGTCGAGTCTGTCATATACGTAATCTGATATTTGTATTTAGACCTGAATTTTTAAGTTTGTAAGTTACGTTTTCATAATTCGGTTGAAATATTCTTTTGAACTCTTCTGATTTTTTGTTTTAGTTTCTTTGTTACTTTTGTTTCAAAATCTTTAAGGAAAACTTGTTTGTTTTTAACCGTGTTGTGATTAGTTAATAACGTTGGAAATATTGCATAATTTGGTTAAAGTCCATTTTTAACTTTCTAATAATTTATGTAACAAGAACTTGTTCACTTTCATGTTTATATATTAACTACATTTAAATTATCGAATATTTTAGTTAACTTTATAATTCGCAGAAGTTTAATGTTATATTTCAATGATTACAAAATATCTATTTAAAATTTTTATCTTCTATAATATAAATCGTCTTTTGAAAATAATTTTATAACTTTAAAACATACACGTTTATATTTTTAAGCTAATCGAGTCTACATTTTTACTTTTAAGAAAATAGCTTTAATTATGTAATTCCTATTTATTGTTAAAATAAAATTTTACTTTTGGTACTTTTTAAATCCAATTTTATTTCTAAAATGAAATTACTATTACTTACTAAAAATATTATTATTTAATGATTAGAGCTAGTGATTATAACTTCTTAGTAATTTTTAAATGAACGAATAAATAATTATATATCAATTATAAAATCAAATTTTTATTATATATTGCGGATTCTAAATTATAAAATCAATAAATTAAAACCAAAAATTAAACATTAAACAAACACAGTACTTCGTTAAATTTGGAAAAATGAAAACATAAATTTATCTAATTGAAACTTAAATGTAAATTACTAAGTTCAACCCCAAGCTTGACCAAAATTTGACCTACTTTTATGCTACTTTTTCTTAAACTTGTAAGTTCCATCGATGATTAAAGTAGCTAAGAGTAAGTATATCTATATGAAAGGGCACCATAAAGGTAAATTCGAAAATTGTAAAAGTTTGGAATGATACATTACGTCAAAAGAGTAGTTTAAATTTTATAATAGTAAAATTCTAATGATACATACACATAAAAAGCATAGCTTAAAAAGGAGAAAAGAATGCAATACAAGAAATTTATTAATTTCAGAGGTCTATACGTATTTTAGATTGTCCTAAAGAGGTAGGTAAATCCATTTTTCTCTTTATATTTTTCACTTCAAACTACGTTAAAAGCTATTTGCCAGATACAATAATTCAATGTTAAGCACACTTAAGGAATTACTAGTCACTAAAGCAAAGGATAAATCAAACAAAGTTGCAATGGCGTTCATATCGTTAAGGACACAAGCGTCAGCCTCCGAACGGTTTAGTTACCAAAGCAACAACATTCCCTCTTTCCTTCAAAGAGAACCAATTCACACGAGAAAAGTTACAAAAAGTGGTACTTGCCTCATAATCATTTTATCAGGTTACTGAAAGTGGAGATAAATGCACCCAACGAAGCACCATCAGCCTTGGATGATAAAAGAGGGCTCCTTAGAAATAAGCTCTTACGAATTCATCAAATCACCCTACGATACCCTCCAAAAGCCCAAATCTGTTGGAGAGAGAGAGCAAAGAAGTTTAATAACCAGATATTCTTTGAATGACCAAATTAACTGGAGGAAGAAGAAGAAGTTGAAGGAAATAAATACAATATAGTTAAAATCAAAACAAACCTTAAGGTTTGTATCCCAGCTTCCTGTACACAAAGCACTTCCATCAGATGATACGCCCAAACAGCTGATCCGTCCCTCATGCGTGTTCTGAAGAGATCCCAAGTTCAGGACGGCCTGGGAAAAACACTAACATAATTAATTCAATGTATCAACCCAAGCAACCATGACCATAGAGGAGATGAGGAGCAAATGCATTAGTTGATGGAAGAAAAGCTCTGCTTTGCTAGGTCTAGTAACTAATAATTTGAGTAATGCATCACTACTAGGGATGATAATGAGCTGGGCTGGGTCCGAGTTGCCTATGGTCCAGGGCCAGGCCCAACCACCTTTTTTTCGGAGAGACCAAAACAATGTCGTTTTGCTGATGGTCCAACCCCCCAAGCCCGAAACCCAGCCAACTCACACCTGGTTTGCAAATCTTCTAGTTTTTATTCAGGATACCTTTTTAGGCACTAGTATTAGGTAGTCCAGTCAGAAATAAGAAGCTTAAACACCGAATGGCTTGTACAGGACAGACAGTAAGAAAAACAAAAACTATAGGACTTTGGAGGATATAACTCTTTTGCACATTGACTTCTAAACAAGAGAATAAGTAAATGTTACCTCTGCCAACAAGGTATCCCAGACAAAGCAATGACCGTTTGAATATGCGGCGAACAGAAGCCTTCCTGATATGGAGAATGCAATGGAATTCACAGGTGCAATTTCGTTGTCGCCCTGCGGTTGATGGTAAACTTGGAGCTGGTGCCCAGTTCTAATGTCAAATAATCTACAAGTTCCATCATCTGAGCCTGTCCCAAATCTATTACCATCAGGGAAGAATTTCACAGTATTGACATCTCCCTCGTGCCCATGAAACGTGCGTACAGCTCGACTAGCAACACGAGTGTCCCATAGTCGGGCAGTTGTGTCGCAGGAACCAGATACAAACATTCTCGAATTTGATCCATTAATGGAAACACTGGAAAATAGAAACAACAAAAGTTATGTATCCTTGAAGTTGATGAAAAGATTAGGTAGCTTTACTATCTTGAAAAGCTCCAAATCATCTTCATCTTGTTGCATGGGCCTGGTGATATTTTTGTTACTTTTCCAAGGGCTGACCATCTATTTAGTTTTGAGAATTCAAGTTGAAGATGGTGGGATCACACCAGAAAATTTTAAATCATGGATACTAAAAAATCTTCTTAGAAAGGGATAAAAGACATCTACTATAAATGCTTATGATAATTACCTAACCAATCACATTCTTTTACAAGGTTAATGAAACAACTAGATGTTATATGATATACCAGATTTACCTAAAAAGGCAAGACAAGCTTTTCTGGTTCTTTTTACATCAGGTGCCTTTATTTTCAGTCAAACTTCCAGATTTCATAGAAACACTGGTTGTGAAATAAGACAACTTAGCATACCTCAGTACATCAGCAGTGTGGCCTGACTGAAATTCTCCTCCAAACACAGATGTTCTAAGCCCTGTAGTGACATCCCACAAAACACAAGTTTGATCACCAGAACTTGTAATCAGGTGAGTGTCCTCATCTGGAACATACTGACAGCAGGAGACATAACCCTTATGTCCACTAAGCATTCTTGATACTGGCAAAGTCCCATCCTTATCAGTTGGAGAATTAAGGTTGAAAATGGAGCAAACACTGTCAAGACCACCGCAAGCAACAGATTGGCCAGTAGGTGAGAAGGCACAAGTCATCACCCATGCACAAGGTAGTTTTATAGCATGTGTTTTCTGACTCGTCTGCGCATTCCATACTATTAGTCGTCCATCTTGAGATGCACTGACGATGCGATTCCTTTCAGGACTCCAATCCAAGGAATAAACCTGCATATACATAGAAATTGAAATGTTACTTCACAATCATGCATCTCACCTGAATTATAAGAGCAGCATAACACGGTAATCCAAAGATACAGATAAAAATATAATGAATTAACTCAATTCCACACCTACACTAAAGTCATGATAACACCAAAAGCAGCTCCAAATGTTGAGCACACTATATCATCTAACATCTATAAGATCCACCGCCGAAGTATCTACACTTAACAATCCAGAAAATCAAACCTCGCCTTCACATGTATAAATCAGAAATTATTTTTCTCATTTTTTGAATGTATCTTGAAGTTCAATCGAAGCAGGTTTAAGAATCAAACTGCTGAAGCTGATCATTCTCTTTTCTTCGAACTTAAAAGTCCATAAGCTTAACAGGAAATTAACTTATGAGCTTTTTCACCGTTAGGTAGCTCTTGTTTGTCCACTCTCACAGCAGAGATTTCATAACTTCCTTAATTACAAAAATGGACCAGCTACAACTTTTGCAAGTTGTTTCATGCATATCAGTTATGATCTCTAAATGATAAAACTACAACCAAACCTAAGGTACAACTCGGCTTTCAAAGGAAGCTATGAGTTTAACTCCATAGAGTTCAATAAACATCACCTTTCCAGTATGTCCTTGAAGCGTACGGCAACAGACCAGATCGGTGGGGCCGAAGCTCACCGGAGTCCTCCCTTGAGACCTGGCGTACCCGGAAACTGCCAAAAATTGCGATCAGATCTATCGACTACCATTTTTAACAAAATAAAATCTCCAACAAACAAACAGAATAAAATTTCCAAGTGAAAGAAAGAGAAAATTAGAGCACCATCGGTATCAAGCAACAGAAGGCGTTTCTGCTTCAAGCGTTCTCTGAGAGTGTTGACCGTCTCCGTAGCCGCCACGTGACGCTCTTTCAATTCCGCAACAGACATATCCTCCGCCATCTACAACTACAAACGCGCCATTTCAGTAGCTGTTTGGCTCGATTTCAAACCCTAGCGATCATGAACTTGGCGACCTAGGGCTCAGTAGGAGCATCTAGAAACTGAACCAGAAGAGAGAATTGAACTCAATAATTATAGAGAGAGAGAGAGATGTCAGAGATAGCGAAAATGCAAATTCACTATTTGAAACTTTATGAAATGAGATTAGAAGGTAGGAGAGTATATATATACGGGGCAGTTCTGAGAAAGAGCAGTAAGAAACAGGTAATGTTGAGAGAAAGAAAAATGGGTACCTCATGTGGGGGGGCGGGACCCACTTTTCTGCCACGTAATATACTGATTTGGCTTCTGTAATTTTTGGACCCACACCAAAGAAGGTTTCCTTGTCTGCGCTATTAGATATTTTGGCCTTGTCTGGCGAGAGCCATCACGCTGACTTTTCTTGTATTTTTAAAAAGGAACTATTTTTATAATTCAAATATGTGATTTTCTTTTTACAAATTAACAACTTTTAATACTTGTTTTAAGACCTTTCTATATTAATTTTTAATTAAATTAAAAAGTAATTAATTTAATTGAAAATACCTCTTTTAGCATTTTAATAACATTACAGAGGACTAAAAGCTAATATTTAAATACATAAATACATATCCTCAGGAATTTAAACTAATGTTTTAAAAATTGAACTATTTCGGTTGGTTTAACAGTAAAAAATTTTAGCCGGCGAATTTTTCAATTTTGTTTTTAACTTTTCAATTTAGTTTAGTTTAATAATTTTTGTTATTAAAGCACTATCACTTTATTAATTAATTGGTTATTTTTTGTAAATTGATCAATTTTTATAAACTAAAATAAACCAATTAACTTTTTAACAGCCTTTTTTAATTATATTTTAAATTTTTCAATAAATAATGATAATCTTCTTCAATTATTTTTTAAAATCTTTAATTTTATGCTATTTTAAATAATTTTATAATAATCTAAGACGTATTGAACCTTTTTAAATTTTAAATTTTTTTATTTTATTAATTTAATTTTTGTCCAATTTTTAAATCAAGGATTTAAAGACAGCATATATGAGAAGACTATGCACATCTTCATTTGATGTGACCTGGGTGGTTGAATTGGTGGAATGGAGGGTATGAAGTCAAAAGATCCTCTGTTTTAATCTCTCTATTTACGATATCTCAATCGAATCTGTCGTACAGAGATTGCCTAATACGAAATACCCGATTGGTGTGATTTGCAGGTTATTGCTTCAATCCAAAGATTTACTCAATGCGCATTTAAATGATAGTAACTACAGATTCCTCCGTTAAAAATAAAAAAGTTCATTTGATGTGTAAAGGATGTGTCGTTGTCATCATCATAAAGCAGAGTCTGGAAAGACCTAATAATATATAACCTTACTCCTATATTATAAAAAGATTGTTTCCAATAAACCACGTATAAATATAATAATTAAAAAAAGATGCAAAATAAAATAAATAAATAAATAAAAACTGAAACTCTACAACAGTCAGTAAATAAAGTGTGGAGGATGTGTGGCTATAGAAAAACCGGATCCAGACTTGTCACGGTGGATTAGAGAAGTTTTCGGACGACTTTAAAGTTAAAGTTTAAACTATTGGCTCAAGTCAACTCTCCCGCAAATCATTGTCCATCAAAATAAAAAAGCCAAATACTCAAATATCTACAGAGCTCAAGAGAAAGAGCTAAGAAGGCTAATGTAATATCGCAATTTTATTTTTAAACATGTTTTTACTAAAGTTTGTGTAATCATTTTCATATTATTAAATAATTGATTGTTGTGTTTATAATGATATTTAATTTGATATAAAAATTTAATAAAAAGTAACAAATTATAACTAAAAATAATGTAAATAATGACGATTATGTATTTTAAATTAAAGAGAGATTTTTAGTTAAACTCATTTTGCCTCAATAAATTAATAAAATTTAAATTAATTGAGCTTAGAATTAAGTTTAATTTTAAAAGGATTGGGTCAATCTTAATTTAAGCTAAAAAGATATTATTTCAATTTATGACTAAAATATTACTAGGCTAAAATGACATAATTTTACTTCAAAAATTGATTGGGTTGACTAAAACTAGTTATAGATTAACCAATTGCATTTCTACAGGGAGAAAATGCTTACACTAACTAAAGGAAGCATGGTCACATAACAATGTATGTCTTGGGATCAATTGTAATAAGACCATGTGACTTAGATATCATTTGGACCTGACTCGGCTCGACTTAACTCAAAATTAACGAACTATACTTGGATTGATCAAAATCTTAGAGCTAAATTTTTCAAAAACATCAGGCCTTGGGTTGCCTTGGGGCTCAAGCTACCAGGCTAATCCTGAAAATTATAAAAAAAATGATATTATTTTTTACCGACTTCAAGCTTGAGCTATTTGACCTTATTTTTTTATTTTGCCAACAGAATTACAAAACATTGAGTACAAACAAAATATTCAGCGACACCATTATAAGTTTCAATAAAATCTTACTAAGATGTAAAAAGAATAAAACCAAGTTGTTCTTTTTTTATACTTCATTAAGTCAAAAACAAAAGTATAAAATAACAAAATAATATAGAATAGATGGATCATGACCAGTCACATATTAGATACTTCAATTTTTTTAGATATCCTTTTCACATTTGATCTAATTCATATTTTATTTCAAAAAAAAAATCAGGTTAGGTCGAGTTAAGTCAGACTCAAGCTCAAGCTTGACTACTTCAGGCCTAGTCAAATCTTAAGCTCAATCAAACCTCGAGTCTAGCCTAAGTCCCAATAAAAGTTGTCGGGCTGAGCTCAACTGACCTGACCCGATCTATCGCCATCTCTATTTGCAACCATTTTCAAGTATAAGTTAAATGGAAAAGAAACTTCAGCTTCCACTTCCAACAGATTTACCTTCTTAGGAATAAGAAAAAGCAAAATACTTGTCTTCACATCCTTGGAACCTCACTGCTAAATAAAATACATAGCCTAGCTTCATTTCTTTTACAAAGTCTAACATAGTCACACAGTGAAGAGGGGAGAAAGAGAGATGATGTACACTTATGTGGTACAAAACTAAAAGAAGGAAAACTTTACTACAATCTTATTATAATCAAGAACCTCTGAGGTACTCCCATGGAAATTATTAAACCAGCCACTTCATTTATTCAGCATCAAATGAGTAGACCATTGTCTGGTTTTGGTCATGTGCTTCCACCAGGGTAGGTGCAACCATTATAACCTACAAGATACAAGAACATAAGAACAAATTAGGGAACTCACAACAATATGGTCTTTATCCAACATCATGATGTTGTTATGGAGATATGTCTTAAAAATTAAATTTATTATCAAATGAAATAAAAACTTACTAGGGTTTTGAGAGGTGAGTGTGGCCGTTTGTGAGAAATCACAGTTCCAAGAGTTCTTGGCGGAGTTCTGGTAATAGAGATTCATGGCAAAAGCAGCATGGCAAGCTAAAGTGTTTGGTTCAAAGCAAGCACCTCCTTGCTGAATAGGGCTGCAGTCTAAGCCTTGGCCACACACATAGTCGAGATTGGCCTGTAACTGTGCATCAGAAACCCCTGGCTTTGGCATGCACCAACCACCTGCTGGTTTTGGCTGCTGTGGAGCCCCCGGCGTCGCCGGAGATTTTGACGGAGTCTGTGGAGTCTGATTGTGTAGACCAAACAAGGGAATCAAAAAACATGTATTTATAATTTATTATAATTATTTTTAAATTATTAATTTACGTAAATTTTAATTAATTAAGATCAAATTTAAGCATAGATGAAGTGATATACTAATATTATTTAATTAATTTATGTATACTATTTATATCATATGTATTTTGCTACTATTTTTAATAAAATTAAAAATTATAAATATCACAATGTTTTAAAAACGAGCCCGCGAGTTGAACCGGTAAAACAAAAAGTTTAAAATGTAAAAGGCTCAACAGATATTCTATTATTATAAAATCGAGTAAAAATGGAATAAAATTAAAAATTTTTAAAAATAATTTAAGAAAAATATTTTTATTCAAAAAGCTTAAAGATTAATAAAAAAGAATGTTAAACAAAATTAATTGGTTTATTTTAATTTACGAAAACTGGTTGATTAATTAATAAACTAATTAGTTTCTAAAACAATATAGTTATTAAATTAAATCGAACTAAAAATTAAAAGTCGAACCGAAAATTGATCGCTTCAAAATTTTAACTTTTAAATTATTCGAACTGGTTCGGTTTTGAAAATATTTAAATCAACAAAAATTTAAATTTTGTTTAAACCAAAAAAACTCATTACTTTGACCCAAAAATGAATTATTAAAAGTAGAAGAAGATTGTCTAACCTGGCTACCTTTAGAAAGACCAACATCATAACTCATTGAAAGATCAGGTTTGAAGATACCAAAAGATCGCTCCGAACCAGGTCCTGGTTTCAAGTTCTCGTCATATAGAGCAAAGATGTAGGTATCTACAGATTTTCCAGGCATTAACGGAGTCCCAACCATTGATCTCAAGTGAGCAATCAAGTTTCCGTTATAAGCTTTAGCGTTCTCTACACTGGGACCAACTTCATTACTGTCTCCCTGGTAAGGCCAACCAGTCTCAGCCACCAAAATCTCAATGTCCTTGAACCCAATAGCGTTCAATGCAGACCGAACAGCATCAACCTGTTTAATCATTTTCAGAACATCAACCACTCAATCGATCCAAATTGATTTCAACTTCAAACTAAGTTCGAATTTATATTTTTTTGGGCCCACCCGTCATCATTTCTACCTATCTTACCAATTCATTATCAAAAACTTCAGACTGGCACAGCTTAATAAAGATTAACATGAAGGTCTCCCATGGTGGTCCCTAAAGAAAGGGATAATCATTATTTGTTAACCAATTTCTCCATGGTCCTTTTCGTCAGTTTGATAATAACTCAAATCCCAAGAAAAAGGACTGGCTGTAAACATGTCCAGCCTGTACTAAATAATAAATATTTAAAGAAAAAGGACTGGATGTAAAAAAAAAAACAACACTTTAGTTATATTTTGTTAGGTTACAAAATATTAATTACTTATTTAAAAAACAGTCTTTTTCTAAACGTAATTTTTTAAATATTTTTAGAATCACAAAATGTATTTATACTTTTTAATCTATGGTGAGAATCTAATACGCTATCATGTGCCACGTCAGATGTGGAAAATAATAGCGTACGCCTAAAGTTTGTATAATTCCCCACGTGTCAACTTTTCAATGGTCCTATTTTAGCTAATACTATTCTCTTAGGTAACTTGTTACCTGATCTTATTGTTTTAAGGACTTTTACCTGAGCGTCGAACATATTCATGTATTTGATTCCATTGCCTGAGTCAACTCGGCCCGCGTTGGGTTGAAACAAGCAAAAGGCCAAAGTCTCGGGTCTCGGGTCGCTCCGGTAGGCGAAAAAGGGGTAGGGGTTGATGGCAAGAGGAGAGCCATTGTCTCTCTGGAACTGCAACAGAGCTCTCATGGTGTCCTGAAAAGACGGGTTGAACAAACCCGAAGACGGAGGGTCCGACTGTGACAGCACCGCCATGGAGTGCACGGTGGAGACCTTAACCTTGCCGCCGAGGGAGGCCGCGGTGAGAGCTCTTTGCATGTTCTGCATCGCCGGCAAGAGCTGCGAGATCAGGTTCTGGTCGCCGGACAAGAGCACCTATGGAGTCAAACAGTTGACTCTTTAGTTGACCAGAAATAATTTCCAGTACACAAATGGAACGACAAACATCAGAATAAAACGACCTCGTTTCCGACGGTAATGAGAATGATGTTGCTCGCAGGGTAATAAGGCAAAACATTCGAGTTGACCCACTGAGTGGCCGAGATAGGATTGGAAGCCAGAGACGGGAGGTCCCCATTTGATGCTCCAATCACTATACCAATACCCGTATTACCTAGAGCTTTAATAATTGCTGGATCTGCACCGTAGAGTCTGACTTTTTGTATGGTGGTTGATTGGAGGAGCTTTGCGGTGGCCGAAGGTGGTGGGAGGCTATTGGCGATTTGGCCGTAGTTGATCCCAATGAAAGGCTGCCCACCTGAAAAGCCCAGAAAACGACTACTAATAACAGCTTTAAGTATTGAAGAAATGGAAAGAAACAAAGAATCGAAGAAGAGAAAATGACTTACTTGCTTGGAGAAGGAAGAAACAGAGAGAGACTAGGATTGAAAGGGCCATTGTTTGGTTTGTTTTGTCTCCGTTATTTCCGAGAAAGATTAAGCAGAGACAGTGAGGAATGGGAAGAGCTTTATAGAGAGACAGGGTAACGATAAGACCGTTCGTGTAATTTTCAATGGAGGTTCGATGATGAATGTTGCGGTCGTTGAGCGGGACCGACCTTCTCCTTGTCCTTGTCCTTCTGGATTTTGGTAGCTCGTGGTTTTGACACACTTCTAGTCTGAAGCCTGGGTGGGTGGTTTCTTTTATGGATTTTTTAACTACTTGCCAGTTAAGAAATAGTACTTGCAACTCAACATTATTTCTAAATTCTAATACTATGTTGTATTTTAGTAATACTAAAATAGTAATATTAGAGATTTATTTAAACTTTTTTTATAAAACGTAAAGTTTAAAATTATACCTCAAATCATATTTTTAGTGAGTGTTTAGAGAATAATTTTTAAAATCATATTCACTCTAAAAATGTTAAATTGTAATGTAATATTATAAATAATGGTTGAAACTAATTTTAATTTTTTAAAAAATATTACGAGACAATTTTTACCTTTTACTTAGGACCTGTTTAGTAATCAACTGATTGCATTAGCTGTTAATTGATAGTTGATTATATCAGTTGATTTGACCAGCAGATTGTATTAGCTGTTTGTCATTTGATGTTTGTAAAATTAGCTGTTTAGTATTAGCTGCTTATGTGTAAAATGACTTATGAGGACATGAATTTAAAAAAATTATAAGGGCATGAATATTATATATCTTAGTATTTCGTTTAATATTCTTATAGTAATTTAAATTTTAGATATTTAATTCCACAAAATTAAGTTTATAACTCTAATAAAAAAAACATAGAACATATAATAATAATAATAATAACAACAACAACAACAAAATCCAAATCTCATCTCTAGTTTTATATGTTGTGTTGTCTGCAAACTTACTCGATAAATAATATCTTGTTTGTCAAATAATAGTTGTAGTTAATCCCATACATTTCAGATAGGTTGAATTGAATTTGAGGGCACAATTGTCTTTCAGTAAAAATTTTATTAGCTAATAGGTTAAAAAACTACTCTCAAATAGCTTTTCAAAAAATGGCTGGTTGGGTTGAATTGGCCAACCCAACCAGCTCCTAACCACATAAATATATTAGTTGTTTTTGGTCTTAACTAGGGTATCCACCAGCGAATTCAGTAACTAACCCAACCAGCTCTTAACCAAATAAATATATTAGTTGTTTGACACAGTCAAACAGTTAATACCTTTGATTTTTTTTACATTTACAATTAATCATTTTTAATCAGCTGAAATATAGTTTAAAAGATATCTACCAAACACCCCTTAATCAATCGAATCGGTTTTTGGTAAAAGTTAAAATTGTAAATAATAAAAGGTCAAGTTAGTGATGAAATTATTGCTAATTCGATTTGGCCTTATTCTTTAGGGAGTGGTTCAAATTTAGTTGAATGGTCTCAATTTTAGAAAACTCATTATCAGTCTAATTCGATTTTTTAAAGCTCGAGTTTGATCAAGCCACTTAGAAGGTTCTTCTGCATAATTTCGCTATCATAACTTAGGGGCTAACATATGCCTCGAATGCTAAAGTCACTAAAACCAGATGTCGAGTTTATGTTAGGTTAGTTCAGTGGAAGACGAAGTGGGGTTGCGTGGAATATGTTACAGATTAGTGGAAGAGGAAGACTCTCGCTTTCAGTCCAGGTCAACTGGTCAAGCTTAAGAAGCATAGCGCGTGAGCGATCGATCAACTGAGGAAAAAGGAAGTCTACTTTTATTTTTCTTTTTCCATGTGCAAAAGCCGACCGGCGCTAACGTACTCTAATGTGAAAAGTAGAATTTTAGGTCACGGTACCTTTTTAAGTAACGTACAACATGGTCGAAATTTAATAACCATAAATTTTGAAAAAGACAAGTTTTTTTTTATTTATTTTAGTATTTTTAATAAAAACTTATCGATTTATTAATTAATCAATTGAATTTTGTAAATTAATAAGCTCTTCGACTGGTAAAAACAATCTCTTTCAATCATATTTCAAATTATTTAGTTAACTTTTGTAAATTAATAAGTTTTTCAACCGGTAAGGACAAACTCTTTCTATCATATTCCAAATTCTTCAATTTTATTTGAGTTTTAACAAATTTTATGATACTATAATACTAGTTAATCTTTTTAAACTTTAAACCTGTTAATTTTTAATAATATGGTTATCTAAAAGCGAAGACTTCGAAGTGGGCAAACACTCGGCCCAAGCGAACATGCCGAGCTCCAGCTCCACGCATCTGCTGACACCTTTCGAAGCACTTTTGTAGAGAAACGAATTTTCTATTTCAGAAAATCAACTCTTATCTTATTTCATTAAATTTTATACACACATTTACGTGAAACTCGCGCAATTACGTGGATGAGATCCCACAAAACAGGATGGGAATATTTTCTAGTATTCACTTTCATTTTTTAACGTGTCGGTCAACGGCACGAGCCAACAAACTTTTCTTATTTTAATGCTGCCTATGTTATTAAAAATTAAGAATTATTAAATTTAGACCATGTTATTAATCGCTGGAAAAAAGCAATTCAATAATTTAAGACCCGTTCTGGACGTCACTTCAAAAAGTGTCGTGACCTAAAATTCTACTTTTCACATTAGGGTAGGTCAGATCAGTGTCGATGGGCTTTTCCATGGAAAAAAGAAAAATAAAAGTGGACTTCCTTTTTTTAATTAAAGACCGAGTTATTAATCAATTTTTATAAATTAGAATATATTAATTTATTTGAATTAATTATAAAAAATCTCAATATTTATTAAATTTTGTAATACTAGAAAGAACTTTCATATTGAATTTGTGCTATGTGTGAATTTTATTATTAAATAAATTAAAAATATTAAACTATTTTAGAGCCTCTTAGAGAAAGGTTGCGTCGGTGGAGTAACAGAGGATGAAATTAAAAAGTCATATGTTCGATTCCTCCTGTCTACGCTCTCTCGATCGAACCTATCGTACAGGATTTACCTAGTGTAGAGTACTCGGTTGACGCGATTTATAAGCTATTGCGTCATTCTGGATGTTTACCTAGTGCATATCTAAAAGATGGCGACAGCGGATTTCTCTGTTTAAAAAAAAATATAGCTATTTTAGAGTTTTTGATGTTTAAAACTTATTAAATAATAAAATTTATACGTGGCAAAAATATAATATATAACAACCACGTGCAAAAAATAATAATGTGATGTAGCTCGTCATGTAGAAAACTTAATATCAAGTTATTTTTATTAAAAATAAAAATTAGTGTTTTGACACTAATTTTTAAAGTTTGAGCTAGTATTACAAAATTGAGTAAAGCTTGTGTATTTTTTATAATTAACTCATTAAATTTTAACATTTTCGATGGATAAATATGGTTTATTTTTTAGCTTTATTTTAAAATTTTTAATTTTATTCAATATTTACTATTTGAAGAAGATTTATTATCGATTGAATCTTGATCTTATTAATTTAATTTATAATCTAATTTTTAGAATATTACATTCTTTTTCTATTGTAAATGTCGTAGCTAAAAGCATACAATGAAAACCTTCAATGGGGAAGCAAGTACCAACCTAATCCTAAAAGGATCACATCGTTGTTTCATTTTGCCTATACTCTGTTATATGAGATCTTGGCCTCGTTTAGTATAAAACTAACCAATTATTTTTTTAGCTGATTAGTTGTTTTCGCTGTTTGACTCTTTAAAAAGCTGCGAAAGTTGTTTAGAGAGTAGTAGATCTGATGGCTGATTTAAAATAAACAGCTAAAAATAAAAACGCTTTTATATAGAAGCGTTTTCATCAATCAGCCAAAATTTTAACTATTAAAAGTCAATTGTACATTTTAATTAAGGTTCCTAAATACCTTCGTTTTAAGAACAACGTTTGTTCTTATAATTGTTTTATGCAGTTATAGGTTAGAAATAAAATATTGACCTGAAACGAAAATAAAAATAGAATAAGTTGCATAAATTTTTTATAGATGATGAAATAATATAGATAAACATGATTTATCTAAAATTCAAATTCTTATAAGAATATTCAACAAAATACTAAGATATATAATATTCATACCCTTATTTTTTTTAAGTCATATCTTCATAAATTATTTTACATATAAACAGTTAATATTAAATAACTAATTTTACCAAACTTATCTTATAATCAGGTAATATAATTTGCTATTAAATCAGTTGATATAATCAACCGTTAATTAATACAATCAGCTGATTGTGTCTTTATCCATCTATTAAATGCAGCGGACTAAATGGAATAAACGATTTGACCTCACCTCCAAAAGGTCCGTGATCCCGATAAATCTCAAAGGCAATTATTTATTCTTGTACCATCCAATCCTGTGTCAAATGGGTTTCGAATTTAATCGCTGGTTGATTAAAAATCTAAGAGTTGCCGACCGTTGGAATAGTAACAATAGTCATGTTGTTAGCACGGTTGTGTTCATATCTTCTATCATGTTTTGATATCCGATTATAATTAAGGAAGACAGGAATGCTAAATTTGCAACAGGATGCGGGTATTCTCGAGACTTTCAAAGGCCCTGTGCTTATATTTGGTTGAACTTATACTCGTAGAGTTATTATTAGTAGAGTTTTTTTTCTAACGATCTTTTTAAAAAAGAACTTTTATAAGAAGTCAGTTGACTATTTAACTGTTATTTAAAAAAGAATTTTTTTTAAAGAGTTTCGTATAATAAACTGTTTGACATCATAAAAATAAAATGCTCTTTTAATTTTAACCATATTTTATTTGTAATACAAATTATTTATGCATATAAAAATTATTTAAAGTATATTAAACAATATGCAAAACATAATATATTAATTATTATATAAATTTAAACCATAGAAAACATAAATGAAAATATATCTAACTAAATCTTTAATATAGATTATAATATAAATAAACTAATATCGAAAATAAATATTAAAACATATAAAAAGCTACATAATATTGTATAAATTTCAAAATAAATATCCAAATTGAGTAAATGGTTAGATACATAATAAACGAGAAGATGAGTTTGTAGGTATAGTGAGAATTGTGTAAAAACATAAGGACAAAAGGGACTAAAAAATATATTCATTAATTAATTTGAAAAATCTACATGAAAAAACACTTTTTTAAGAAGCTCCAAATTTAAATTTCTTAAAAAGTTGTATTTTAGATGCCAAAAAAGCTACATCTACTAAAAAAGTACTTTTTTATTTTACAGCCAAAACTCATTTTACTTAAAAAAAAGTTTTTAGGTAGAAAAAGTGTTTATTTATCTTTCAAAAGCTCAACCAAACAGACACTAAATCATGTTGTTTGCAAGGTTATATTCGTATCTTCTAAAATGGGTTTCGAATTTAATCGCTAGTTGATTAAAAATCTAAGAGCTGCTGACCGTTGGAATGGTAACAATAATCATTGACTAGAATACATTTTCTCAAAGTCTAAGTCGCCGTTGTTTGCAAGGTTGCATTCATACTTCTATCATGTTTTGATATTCGATTATATAATTAAGCAAGACAGGAATGTCAAATTTGCAATAGGATGCGGGTATTCTCAAGACTCTCAAAGGACCCACTCTTGATTAAGATCATGTAGACCCGTTTTTATGACAAATAATATTAGTGGGTCACTTATTTTACGCAGATTTTAAATCTTTTTTTATTAGGTGGCGATTTAGATAGACTTTTAAGATGTCAATAAGTACTTTTCTCTATCACAAAAGTTTTTTTTAAAAATAAATGTTTGGCTATAAAATAAAAAGGTACTTCTTTGATAGATATAGTTTTTTTGCAGCTAAAGTATAGTTTTTTAAGAAGCTCAAATTTGAAGTTTCTAAAAAAATCGTTTTTTCAGGTGAATTTTTCAGATCAATTAATGAGTTTATCTTTAGTATCTTTTATCCTTATGTTTTACACATAATATTTACAATACTCACAAATTCATCTTCCGGTTTATTATGTATTTAACTATTTACTAAACTTGGATATTTATTTTGATATTTATATAATATTATTTGACTTTTTTTATATATTTTAATATTTATTTTCGATATTAGTAAAAGATTTGGTTCGATATATTTTGATTTATGTTTCATATGGATTAAAATTATATAATAATTAATATATTGTGCTTTGCATATTGCTTAATATACTTTAAATAATATTTATATGCATAAATAATTTTTATTACAAAATAAAATATAGTTCAAATTAAAAGTGTTTTTTTTTATATTGTCAAGCAGTCTATTATATGAAACTCTTTTAAAAAAAATTGACTGACAGTCAAACAGTCAACTAATTTCTTAAAAAAATTCTTTTCAAAAAAAAGTTCTATAAAAAAAAAGTTTTACCGATAAAAGATATACTAATATAAGCCTAACTGAACTGAGACTTATTCTATGCAGACTTTAAATCTTTACTTGTTAACTTTGATATCAAGTTAAATCTACGGACCTGCTTTGGGGTCATCGCGAATCACACCTAAAGATCGAATAAAATTGTAATAAAGTCTTGCCTGTTTCTCTCTCTCTCTCTAAGGGTGCAAGTTTAGTCATGTCTTCGTGCATGTTTTTGTATTACTAGTTTCGCGCTTTCTGTTTCATTTGTCGCTGGTTGTTTTTTCTTGGTTCGTCATGGAACCTGAGTTTCAACGGCTGTCTATCCACAAGAAAGAAGACGCTGAACTCGTGATTAAGGCTTCGGATATAGAAGGGAGTTGTATCGATTACAACCTAAGTCTGTTAGGTCGATTTTTGGGCGAACGGAATGTAAACTTTGAGGCCATGGAAAGGACCCTTCTCAATCTATGGCGTCCTATCAAAGGCTGTTCGATTAAGCCTTTCATGGGGGAGGGGCTATATCTGTTTCAATTTTTCATGTGGTTGATCTTCGAAAAATGTTGGCCGGAAGACCATGGAGTTTTAACTATTGTATTCTGTTGGTTCATCAGTTGAGAGAGGGTGAGAATCCGGAGGAGGTTGAGTTTCGGTTTGATGATTTTTGGGTTCGAGTGCATGATCTCCCGCCTGGATTTGCTTCAGAATCTTTAGCGATAAACTTGGGCAACATTATGGGTTCATTTCTGGATTATGATACGGGAAACAAGCGAAACTCCATTGTTCAATATATGCGCTTTTGAGCTCGCATAAACATAGCTGAGCCGCTTATGAGGACCAAGCGAATTCGTAAGGAGGGGGGTGATTTTTTTGACGTCTCTTTTAGTTATGAAAGGATCCCTCTCATATGCTATCTATGTAGCATTGCCAGGCATAGTGAGTCGAGTTGTGTTAAACTTACTGAGCTGCCGGAGGAGAACATCAAAAGGGAGTAGCCGGAGGAGATCCGTTCGAAGGTTCGTGATCAGCTTAGATTCCGTCCAAATCCGTGGCCACGCAATCCCGCTTTTCACGCACACTTTGATAGCAGGTCCAAAAATCAAGGGAATCATTATCCGATTATGGCAAAATCAAAGCATAACAGAGTAATGGATAATTATGGCTCGCA
>JAOSBL010000211.1:35112008-35141653 GCA_027568915.1 Erythroxylum roraimae
TTGTATAGTGTTAAATCGGGGTATAGGATTGCAACTGGACAGTTCTCTTCTATCCCTGCGTATTTGATTGATGGACAATGGATTTCTCTCTGGAATGCTCAGCTTCTCCCGAAAGTTAAGGACTTCCTCTGGAGGGTCTTGCGTGATTTTGTGCCTTGTAAGCAGAGACTTTTAGCTAGGGGTGTCTCTCTTGATGCTTCTTGCAACAGATGTGGTCGGGTTGAATCTATGGATCATGTGCTGCTCACTTGCCCCTTTGCTCGACGAGTGTGGACTACTGCAGGTATCACTATACAGGGTGAAGACATTAAAAGTTGTATCTTTTCGGTGTTAGTTGGTAAGAATTCTGCTTTGAGCCATCGGATTTCTGTGATTTGTTGGAGACTTTGGTTCCATCGAAATTTGTTGTGTTGGGAGCAGAAGGATACTCATCCGAATGCTATTATATCTTTTGCCGATGAGTTTCTTGTGAATTGGAAAGAGGCCACCGGTGCTTTTGGCCGGATACAATTTAATGGCAACACCCCTGCTTGTGTTCATTCTTGGTGTAAGCCTGACGTGGGATGGTTGAAATGTAATGTTGATGCTTCGGTCTCGACAGGAGAAAATTGCTCGGGGTTTGGGGTTGTTCTCAGGGACAATCATGGTCGGTTTGTAAGGGCTCTATCGGGTCACATTCCTGGTTGTGTGGATGCTTATCTTGCTGAAGCTATTTCCATCAAAGAAGCGTTGGCTTGGCTTAAGGATCAATGTCTGGATCGGATTATCATTGAGTCGGATTGTTTAGATGCAATTAATCATATTAATAACTCTTCCAGCAATCTGCTAGAGGTTGGTATAGTGTTGGCTGAATGTCTCTCTTTTAAAAACAACTTCCAATTTTTGTCCTTCCATTGGACTTCTCGGAATGCTAATAAGGCTGCTCATATGTTAGCAAGGGTGGCTTTACTTCATGCAGACTGGTTTGAGTGGGATTCTATCCCACGTAGTATTGTTTCTGTTATTTCTCTTGATTGTCCGTCGCTTGTTATCAATTCAGAAGAAGTTCTAGGCTCGGGTGTTATAGGGTGAAGCCTATTGGCTTTGGGTTTAGATGCTTCTTCTGGTTTGATGTTTTCGTTAGTTGAATGAATTTGTTTTGATTAAAAAAAAAAGGTTTTTTTTAATTAAATCTACGGACCTACGTTTTAATGAATCATGTACGGATGTGACGTACAATAATTCACATACGCAGAAATAGATCGTGATAAGGACCTTTAACATAGTTCACTTCGTTACGAAGTAATCCTAATGACACGAACCTCACAACAACACGTGTTTCAGTGGTTTGGTGGAGTCATTATGGTGGGAGAATTTTAGTATGACAAAATTTAACTTGATCAAGCTACAAGTTTGTAGCACAAAAACAAAAGTCAAGCTAACCTGGCCATTATTTTCCAGTCAAGCTAACCTGGCCATTATTTTCCCTAAAAGAGACTTATGAGGTAGGTTGTTGTACATGAAGAAAATAAAACTGTCCTAAATGATTGTTTAGGTGGTGTTTGTTTCATATTTATTTTTTAAGTTTTTTATTTTTAAATTTAGTAAAAAAATTTATTTATTTGAATTTTTAGTTTCTATTTTTTTTCTCCTGTTTTTAAAAATTATGAAAACCATAAAAAGTTGTTTTTGCTTCCTATTTCTATTTTTTTATAATCTAATTTATTATAATTTAAATATATTTTATTTAATTTTCATATTTACTAAAAATTATGAATAATTTAATTCAACATTATATATTTAATAAATTAAAATTAATTATCAATAAAAATATTAATAATTTAATTTTATAATTAAATTATATGTAATTACATTGTACTAATTATTAATAAACATAATTAAATTTAAAATATATAAATATTCAAATAAAATTTTATTTAATAATTAAAATAGATTTCAAATAAATATTAATTTATAAATAAAATTTTGATTTTTAAATTATTTAATTTATTAAAATAACATAATTTTATTAATAATTTCTTAATAAATATTATACAAGAGATTAAATAAATTTATTTAATTAAAAATAATTTATCTTAATGTTTTATGTAATATGAAATTATTATCAGTGATAAAAATATAACTACATTAACAACTAAACAAATTTTTGTTTTTATTTGAAAATAAATAAATAAATAACTGAAAAGGAAAACTGAAAAATAGAAGTAGAACCAAACGGCCCCTTAGTTTCACAATTTTTTTTAGTTGTAATTTTTAATTTCGTTTTTCTAATTTATAATTTTAAATAAAAACTAAATTTTGTTTGACTGTTAAATTCAATATAGTTAAATATTTATTATTGATGATAATTATATATTATATAAAACTTATTTTAATTAATTAAATTTATTTTAATCTATTATATAATATTTATTAATAAATAATTAGTACAAATTATTTTATTATATGAAAGTAAATAATTTTAAAAATTAAATTTTATTTGAAATATATTTTAATTATAAAATTAAATTCATACGTTTTTAAATTATTTTAAATTATTCATATTTATTAATTTAATTTAATTAGAAAATTGAGTATATTATTAAATTAAATAATTCATATTTTTATTAGTAATTAATATATTAAATAATTAACTAATATATATTTAGTTGATAATAGATTATTAATAAATAATAATAATATTTTTATAGTGTTCATAAATTTTAAAAACGGAGAAAACCAGTACAGAAACAAAAATTAAAAACTCAAACAAATAATTTTTTTTACTTAATTTTAAAAAAATGGAAACAGGCCTAAACTTCAACAAAAGTTTCATTTCATTACAAAGTAATCACAATCAGTCAATTACACAAACCTCACCAAAACAAGACGAGACAAAACCGAAACAAAAACTGCAGATACGCCCACGCAGAAAATCTCTACTGCTCCACTCCAATATAACTCAAGGCATCACAAACACACTAAAAGAATGGTCGTGTCACAATCAACTATTGACAGCAGTTTGAATCAGAAAAAGGGTTAAGGAATCATATAAGCCACCATTCAGCGATCACAGGTAATGAATAGAACAGCCTAAAGTTGAAAGCTGAATCGGTAATAGAATATCCGCGATATTACCCTCCTGAATGGGAGACTGGGGTGGTATCGAAGCGACCATCCTTGAATACATGAGAAAACTGTTGTGGCAAAGAATGCTCGACCTACAAAAAGAAAGGTTGGTAAGCCATACAATTGCTGGTAGCTTCAACAAGATCAACCATTCACAAATTACATAATCAGTTGACATTTACTTCATCAGTACCTAACAAACAAGGTGTCCAGAAATGCTAATGTCTATATTAAATAAACAAAGAAACAAAAGGAAAATTCAGATTTAAGAGTGAAAATTTGTGAACCGCATCAAGTATAAATATAGATCAACCCAAATAGTAATCATAATTCTAAAGATGTATGCTCTGGACTGAACAAAGTGATGGATAGACAGGTAGTCCAAGAAGGTAATATCTTGTCCTCATTGGCAAGAGAACTCACCTACACGGTAAAACATCATGGGAATACCATTAACAAAGTTCAGAAGCATTAAAGAGCCAGTCCAATACTCCAGATTTGAGAATCAATAGGGGCTAGCGCACCATTAAAAAATATTTGTAAAAGTATAGGACAACTTATTTCCAGTCAATCAACCACAAGGGTAAGTATTTGACAAGCAGTAGTCTAGATTCATCCTGAACTTACTGCAACAACTTTTTCCAGGTTATTGTGGGTTAGAAACTTTACCCAATCACCATCAGGCTGTGCACCAGGAACCAAAACATTGATTTCACTTGATTTAGCTGTAGTTATAGATGTTCGGAGTGAATCTTTGCTCAAGTATAACTGGCAGCCTGCAGTGTTGTCAACTGAAATTGTTGGAGCAGAGCCCTATAGTAGACCACCAATTGGTAAATGCATCATCCGTGTTAATATAAAATAAACTCAATATTCGTATACTGAACTCGAAGAATGATAAACAATGCCAGGACACAGATTCAACATGACAAACATTTACTAAATTTCATTAGAAACAAGAAATATACCTGACATTGCACCTCAACACCACCGCAATTTACTATCTCACATGCAGCCACAACATCCTGATCAAAATCAAAACTGTAGTGAGCCTCCTACCTTAATACGACAAGTCTACAATGCCGTGACAGAGCACTAAAAGATATTGTTTGCATTCTTCTTTCAGATGTTTCACTCACCGTGAACACAACACCCATTTTGGTGCATTTGTCAACTGTAATATTGTTAACTTTTCCTGCAAAATCGGAATTAAATAAGTCTCCCTTCAGAATAACATTGAGGACTGAAGGCATAGAACTTTAAACTCCTACAAATTAACATACAAGGAAAGGAACAGAGAGACCATACACATAAGTAGAACTGCAAAAGTTACCTTGAATCTGCAACACAGAATCTTTGCATCCATAAACATATACAGATTGCTTTGCATCACAATCATCAATTATCAAATTCTTTTTTCCAATTTGATTCTCGACAACCCACCTGAAAACAAGATGTAGAAAACAGATTATAAAGAAATCAGACCTTGCTGAAACTACACATATTAAAATAAATACCCACTTTCGACCCATCTGAAGCTCTAGCTTTGGAGGTCCTGCTTTAGAGAACGAAGGAGAACTAATACGGCCTTCTTTCTCAGTGGCACCAACAACACCAGTTCTACTGGCACGATTCTTGGCTTTCATATCATCTGTGACCTTTTTCAGACCTAAGAAGCAAAAGAGTACATACAATTATTTCTTCTTGTTGAAGGTGAAATGCAGAGGACAGTAAGTGAAGAGACTACCTGCTGTCACTGACTTCCCTGAATTGATTTCTTGGAAAACAGCAGCCATCCCTTCTTTTGGCTTTGACAATGAAGGTTGAGAAGACTCAGAACTGAAGAAAGAAGCAGGTGGAGGGGGTGGAGCAGTAGGAGTTTTTGCTGCTGGAGCTTTTGATGGAGCCACAGTTGTTGCTTTGGCAGTAGCACTCCACACAGGGCCCAAGGGATAATGACTCTTAACATAGTCCCTCAAACCTGGTAAATACAGCTCCTTCATGGCCTTGGCCCACTCAATATGATTTGGGTCCTTGCTTTTGTATTCTACAAGAATCTGAATTCCACCATGTTACAGAAGTTCATCAAAGGCTGGTATCTTAACAACAAGACTTTTTTCATGTGCAGTTTAACCTTCCTCTCCTAGTTTTAGCTTAGGCTGCTCTAATCATCGGTGGCATTTCACCCAATCCACCAATCAATTATTTCCAAAAAGCTAGTAGATAAAGTTTTAAAGGACCAAATACTCCTGCAAAGATAGTTTTCATTCCTTTGGAGATATTAAATCAGAAATAAATGCCAATCAAGACTGAAGTTTAACTCCATATATATGATTTATGGCTCTTGGCATAGTCACACAAAAAACCAAAAACCTTAAAAAGGAAAATAAGAATCACAAGACATAAACATCCTTTTCACACTCCAACTGTAGTTTTTCTACTTGCTCTATTTTAGAAACAGTGACCAATCTTTTGCGGAAAAGTGGGCCGTGACATAATTATATATATCTTAGAGAATTCAGTGTACCTTGTTGTTGTAGAACTCTGCCATTTGCCAACTTTCTTCAACATGTGCAATAGGCATGCTCATACCTTTAATGGACAGAAGTATAACCAAAATCAAACATCATTTACACCAAAACTTTAACATGCTCCAAATTTAACAATATACGCCACTTACCACAATCTTTCCCAGTATAAGCAATCCATGCTAAAGCTGTCAGACTATCAGAAGCAGTCTTCAAATGGTTAAAGAAATCAGATCTTCGCCCTTCTGTCATTGCATTTGCTTTCATAATGATCTCATTCAATGGCTTAAGAAATTCAGCTAATCCAGCAAGATCAGGTTTCTACAAGAATTGAATAAGCCATTCAACATTTCTGGTATCAACGTTTGCATGAAAGGAAGATAATAAGTATGTGCATCTGTCTTGTGTTATTACTTTCGTCTCTTTGACATTTAACATTGCATCAAAGAGTATTACCAAGTAAAAAATATCCATCACTAAATTTCTCTAAAAGCTATGGTCATTCTAAAAAGTCAAGCCATCAGCTCAATGGTAGACTTAGAGAAGAGAGCAAAGAAGCTAAATTACAGGTTAATTTACCAAAAAATCTGAACTCTCAAGTATGAAACATTTTCACATATTAAAATGTTGAAATTTTGTGGCTATTTTCTATCTTATTTCCAGTCTTTAGCGATCAGATGTCATCCAACAACAACTAATTTCCTTGAGGTTTCTCATGAGAACATTCAATTCAACAGGGAAAGGCAGAAAAGGCTAATCTGAAGTTGTTTTCCCAGCATTTTCTTTCAATTCCAATAGTATCTAACTTCATAGTTCATCCATTAAATAAGCCAGATCTCTAGGATTCTGCTTATCCAAGCAAACTGTTGCCATCAACTTCACCCAAAACTTGAGAATTCCTCTATACAGTTGAGACGTGATTAAGATCACCCTAAACCACCTCGTCGATGTTCACAATCACATACATAAACTAATATCGTACAGCTTCATTGCGTTACAGTTTCCGCAATGTATATCACTACCTCGTCACGGCTTAACACAAAAATGTTAAATCACGTCGCCAACTACTCTACTCTTCAATAAGTTGATAAGTTCAAACAAACAGAAATAGAAAAGCTCAGAAAAGTACAAAACGCAACCTGTGTTTGCTTCACATTGATGAGGAGCTCCTTTTGGACATTAAAAGCTTGCTCGATAATCTTCGTAACTTCTAGAACCTGTCCTCCAATCTTCTCCGCGGCAATTGACACCTTACTAAAATACTGCGCCATTAAATCATCGAACGCCAAAATCGACGGATCCGACGCGCCACCGTCCGCCGCTGCTCTTCCGCCGCCGGAGGCCAGTGCCTCCAATCGGTTAACAGCCGATTCAAGCCTGGCTATCAGCTTCTCATCCATTCTCTACCCTCGCCAATCCGCCACTGTATCTCTCTAAAACTCAATGTCTCTTTTCTCTCTAAAAATTTGTTTTGTCAAATTGAATGTGAAATGCTCTCTCCCTCTCTTGAAAGCTTTCAATTAGACGCCGAAAGTTAATGGAGTGTGAGAGAGAGAGAGAGCAATCTGATTTTGATATGACGCGTGGCGAACGTGGATGGAATCTTGGCTGTTCTCCAGCGTGGGCTGCCCCTGTGAGGTGGGGAGCGAGAGATATGATTCTGCGTCATAACTTGTGGCCCGTTGATCTGATATAATCTGGAATCTGTAGTGCTCATAATTTTTCTTGATTAACTCGTCTTTGACCGGTTGTATAAACATTAACAACTCTTTCCAATTCTTGATAAAGGGCCAAAATCGAGAATAAATTACAATTTTACTAGCTCTTTATTTAAGAATATCGATCTCTGGAATTTATTAAAAACATGTCATTTTTTGTTGTCTATTTTTTTAATAAATAAAAAAATAAAAATCAGGTCAGATTTAGTGTCTTTAAATTGGCTTTTGAGAAACCAATAAGTAATTTTTCCATCACAAAAGTTTTTAAAAAAAAAATAAGTGCTTGGCTGTAAAATAAAAAATCACTTCTTTAATAAATATAATTTTTTTGGCAGCCAAAATACAACTTTTTAAGAAGCTCAAATTTGAAACTTTTCAAAAAAGAAATTTTTCAGATAAATTAATGAGTTCATTTTTTAGTTTCTTTTGTCGTTATGTTTTACATATAATTCTCACAATACCTACAAACTCATCTTTCCGTTTATTATATATTTAACTATTTACTCACCTTGGATATTTATTTTGGGATTTATTTAATATTATTTTGCTTTTATATATATATTTTAATATTTATTTTTAATATTAATTTAATTATATTATAATATATATAAAAGACTTGATTAGATATATTTTCATTTATATTTTATATGGCTTAAAATTATATAATAATTAATATATTGTGCTTTGCATATTATTTAATATACTTTAAATAATATTTATATACATAAATAATTTTATTACAAAATAAAATATAGTTAAAATTAAAAATATTTTTATTTTTATATTGCCAAACAGTTTACTGTATAACGCTCTTTCACAAAAAACTCTTTATTAAATAACAGTCAAAAAGTTAACTGCCTTCTTAGAAAAAATTTTCTCATAAAAGATTTACAGATAAAAACTCTACTAGTATAAGTCCAACCAAACATAAACTTAGCTAAGTTAGGCTAAAGCATGGCTGCCTTTTGGACCTGATTAGATCTTGGTTTAGAGTCTAAACTCAATCTGACTTATTGTAATCTCCGTCGAACTACCTAGTCTATTTCCTTATAAGTAATCAATTTTATTTTTAAAAACAAAAAAAATCAACCCCGGTTAGGCTTCAGACTACCTAGGCCCAATTGGGCTCGGCTACGTCGAGTAAAGATGGGATCATTGCTACCTTAAGAAGTCTACTTGAGTACGAGCGTGCTTGACGTTTCCTCTGCCCCCAAGCAACTGAAAGACACACCATCTGTATCATGCCAGTTTTGGATGAAATTATCTTTTTGATCTGACTTTGCATTGTGATTGATTTGAAGCAGAGACTCGCAAGTTTGGTTCGAATGCGGTAGTTTACGGGTTACTAATATTTAATAATTTATTAGAACTGGACTGTTATTCATCGCCATGTATTTCGAGAGAGCAACAGATGTGCCGACTGGCTAGCAACCTATGCTAGTCACTTTGATGTAGGCGTTACCTACTTTTCTACTTCACCCATTGAGTGTCCCTTTATCCTGTTAGAGGATTTGTCAGGAATCTATTTCCCTAGATCAGTTGTGTAATTGTTCTGTTCGTTTTTCTTTTATAAAGAAATAAAAATAATTAATAATTTGCTTATAACACACTCGAAAAATAACAATTACAAGTTTAATCAAGTAATCCAAGTAAGTCTACGTAGAATTGGAGAAATTTGCAAAAACAAGTATGCATATATAATAATAGCAAAACTAGTCCTGTTCCACCGAACATATTGTCTAATCAATTTTAATAAAATAACGTCATTTTAAAAATTAAATTAATCATTTTGAATAGTCTAATTAAACTTTATAATGAGATTTAGCCTATGTTTAGTTGGACTTATACTAGTAGAACTTTTATCGTTACAAATTTTTTCTATAGATCTTTTATGAGAAAAACTTTTCTAAGAAGTCAGTTAACTGTTTGACTGTCATTTAATAAATAATTTTTTTGAAACAGCTTCATACAATAGACTGTTTAAAGTATATTAAACAATATGTAAAATATAATATATTAATTATTATATAATTTTAACCGACATGAAACATAAATGAAAATATATCTAACCAAATATTTTATATGGATTATAAAATAAATAAAACTAATATAAAATTAAATATTAAAACATATAAAAATGTCAAATAATATTATATAAATCCCAATATAAATATTCAAGTTGAATAAATAATTAAAAATATAATAAATTATGTATTTTATTGTAATAGAGAAGGTGAGTTTGCAAGATAAACGTAAAGATGAATTTGTGGGTATTGTGAGAATTATGTGTAAAACATAAGGACAAAAGGGATTAAAAAATAAGCTCATTAATTGATCTGAAAAATCTATCCAAAAAAGTCATTTGAGATTTTTTTTTAGAAGCTCCAAATTTAAGCTTCTTAAAAAGTTTCACTTTGACTGCTAAAATAGTCATATATAAAGAAGTGTTTTTTATTTTACAGTCAAACACTCATTTTTTTTAAAAGACTTTTGTGATTAAAAAAAACTTGTTGACCTCCGAAAAATTCATGCAAAGATGCACTAAAAAATATATGCTTATATGCAAATTTAGTCTAAAATTCAATCAAATCAAGATTAAACTTGATTATTTTTTAATTTAAAATTTGAAAACAACATCAGCATTTTTATTTAAATCTTTGAGATTCGTGTCAAACCAAGCTAGACAACTCAACCCAATCCAAATCCAAATTATAAATAAATTAAATCCAACCCAAAATCCAGCCAACTTCAGCCAAGTCCATTGACTTCGAGACGGGATGAGCCGGTTCGATCCAAAATACTATCCCTAATTCATAAATCCAGTTTCAGTTTGATCCCAAAATGCTTAACATATACTTTGACATCCTGAAGATCACATATTTGGGTACATAATCATATTTACAAGGCCTTTTCCAGAATGCTGCGAATGTATTAGCAGAAGTTTGGCTACTATATTCACAACTGAATCAGTGTAACAATTTCTTTGTATACTACTATTGATGTTACACTGCAAAATAATTTGGATACCCTTCAAATTGACAATGATCATTTTGGCCTCGGCCTCTCAAGGTTGCGATTTGCTTGTTTGGTCGGATTCAGAACTCTGTTGGACGCAACACTGCTCGGAGGGAGAGAGTCCCTATCTCGGACTGATTTGATTTCCTGCAGAGAGAACAGAGTTGGGAGTTGAAAGAGGAAATAAGGGGAAAGATATATATATCACTAATGGTATGTCCTAACCTTGCGAAGAGAGAATGAAATGTCCTATGACCTTATTAATGTTATATGCTTCATCCTATAACTTCATTGGTATTCTATGCTTCATCTTAGAATTCAAAAGGAAGAATTAATACAAAAAACGAGAGGATGCGGGAGAAAAATGTACAGTACGAAAAGGAAAGTCGTCTGCTTCGAGCATGTGAACGATTTGCCCCATCTTCGGTCGCTTGCTAGCGTCTAAATCTATACATCGTAGACAAATGAGCAAGGTTCTCTTCAAGGCCCTTGGAGGTGGTGGAACTTCAATCAGAGGGTCTATAACCTCTTCTCCTCGTCTACTTGCTACCATCCCTTTAAACCAATCAATCAGATTCATCTGAAAGAAAAGCAGTGGAAGCAGCTATTAGGAGTTGAGTCCAGTGTATGGTTTCGAAATACAAAAAATGAACTTGTTTCCACCTCTCCGGCTGGTCGAGAGTAATCAATGGGGCTCCTTCCAGTAATCAGCTCCATTAGAAGGACTCCAAAACTATACACATCACTGCCCTCGTTAAGCATGCCTGTGCTTGCATAATCAGGAGAAACATATCTGGAATGAAAAATAAATTTACTGTGAATAATGTGAAAAGATCTGCCGGTCATCCACGTTGGAGCAGTGTTGAAAGCACAAGGAATATGTGAAAGGAGATACCCGAATGTACCCATAACACGTGTGGTCACGTAGCTCGCTTCAGATCCCAACAGTTTGGCCAAACCAAAGTCTGAGACCTTGGGGTTCCATTTTCTGTCCAAAAGTATGTTACTGGACTTCACATCTCGGTGGACAACTTTAGGTTCTAAGCCTTCATGCAAATATGCTAGCCTGTGGGATCAGGAACACAAATACATTCATGGCCAGTGAGAATACAGAACTGTATATTCAAGTTACAAGCCTCTGACGAGCAGTAATATGAAATTTGAGTTGGTGAATCCTCGTCAAGATTATGATTGACTGGTAAATCGACACTTCTGCAATTCATTTTCATTACCAACAAACAACAGTAATGAGGTCAGGCATGAAATGAAGGCTAGAGAATCATACCCTTTTGCCGTCCCAATTGCAATCTTCATTCGTACCTCCCAGGTCAGAGGGCTTATATGCCCTACATCACCATGTAACCACTGCTCCAGATTTCCATTGTCAACGTATTCATAAACAAGCAACCTGCACACCCATTAAAAGTGACAATGAACAAATATTCGAAACATGATGGTGCATGTCTTCTCCTTCAATTAGGCCAAGCGACTGATAATTACCTCCGAACACCTTCTGCGCAGTATCCAATTAGGCCCACCAAATTTTTGTGCTTTACTTTTCCAATGGCTTCAACTTCCACCTTGAACTCCTTCTCCGCCTGCCCCCTAAAAAGGTAAATTTCATGCTATGTTAACTTTTTTTCGTATGGATTCTGCAGGAACTGGTAAAGAAAACTGTCCTCCACCAGCATAAGCAATCATACTTAAAAAGTTCATCTCAAATGAGTTGTAGAGTATCACAAATTTTGGAAAGAACCAAAAGTCAACCTCCCCTACAGTATCTTCACCGTAATAGTGTTTAACCACCAAGTTTAGAATGGATTTCAAAGCAGATCCCGTAACTGCAGTGTACTACTACAATCCAGGATGTCTCTACATTGTGGTATAAGTTGTCAGCAAGTAGAATAACATAATAATTTTCATCACAATCTCACTTCAAGTACCAATCATTTCTCTCCTTGAAATCATGTTCATAAATTATCCGCATAAGCCATTTCTTTACAGTTTACCACATAATATCATGTTCTGATGGAAGTTCAAGGAGGAAGATGATAAGTTGAAGAAGAATGTGACACAGTTTGTATGCGCGGAAGAGAAATGCACAAGGGAAAACAACTCCGTTCATATTAGTGACAGCACAAGAAAACAACATGTGTAGCATTTTCATCGATTTGTGCATAACGGCTACTATAGTCGTTATAAACGCTGCAAAACTGGTAGAGAAGATTCTGTAACAGAGTTTCTCTTATTCATACTAACAGTTGCTCTAGGAGTAATGTTTTCTTCTCCAAATTCTCTTATTCTTCTCAGATTCCCAATTCATAACAAGATCAGGGTTTATAAACACTAAAGATTGTAACATACGATTGGATAAAATTTCTCATTTAGCACGTCATATTGTCAGACAGAAGCTCCTCTCACCTTATCAATCCTTGAAAAGAAAAGGAAGTTTTACTATATATTGTTATTTTTTATACCTAAGCATGTCATTGGCCATCTTAAATCTGAATCACATGTGAAAGGAAGAAAAGTCTCTACTTCCTAAGCTTAAATACATAAAAAGTTGACAAAGCAATGGATAATAATATTGAGAAAGGAACAAAAGAAAAGAAAAAAGAACTAAAGAGCAAAGCATCCATGGAGGATCTTCCACCGACAGACTGCAACAAGTTCTGATTATTAAACGAACAATTCGATAAATTATAAGAATTTTAAGAAAATAGGAACAACAACCTTAATCAAAAAAGTAAATTTTTTTTAATAAACACTCACTTGTTGTTTAGCAGATCCTTCACAGCCACCACAGAGCCGTCAGGCAAGACTCCTCTATAAACGACGCCGTAGCCTCCTTCTCCGATCACACTCTCCTCCGTAAACCCACGCGTCGCAATCTCCAGCTCCTTGAAGCTATACCACCTACCCCACCCTATGTTCTGGGCCTCCACCGACACGTCGCTACTGGCACCACCCGACGACTCGTCACTACTGCTTCCACTCTTCTGCTTCTTCTTCTTCTCTCCACCTTCAACATCACCGCCGCCGCCACCACACACCTTGACCTCCTTATTTTTAACAAAGTCCACGTTTCTTCCAACTTTTATCCCATCTTCCTCTTCGTCACCCTTCCGATCCAATGCTTTTATTTCCACGATTTCTTTAGACACAACAGGGATCAGCCCCGAGCTGTGCTTCACGCGCATTCTGTTGCGTCTCCGGGACGCGCGATTCAGGCGTATGCAGAGGAATATCAGAAGACAAACTAAGAGTAGACACGCCAAGAGAATAGCTATCAGCATATACAGTTTTAGACTCAGGAATGGCGTTTTTGAGGTCAGCTTGTGATGCAAAGAGTTGCCGTCATCGTCGTTGCTCTTCTTGTCGCCTGAGACCGACATTGATGGGTTTCCTGAAACCCCAAGAACTCTATATTTTCTCGGGAAAATTGTTAGTGTTCGGTGGACAAGAAAAATGCTTCGAAGGAGGAGATACGAGGGTGATGTTCAACGGATAGAAAGAAAAAGAAAAGCTAAGACTGAAGAAAGAAGACAAGACAACATAGTAATAAGACGTTAGAGAGTGATGAGATGTTAAAGTTTGGGTTGTGTTGAAATTTTTATTACAAAAGTGCCACTGATACAGTGGAATTTGAAAATGACTTTGGATTGATCTATAAACGTACGATTGTTTTAGCTGATTCTAATGGTAACATTGACTGATTTAATGGGCGGAAAATATCAATCGTTTATTAAAAATATTTAATAAAATTAGCTATTTAGTATTATCTGTTGATATGTAAATTATTTGGTATTAACGGTTGATATGTAAAATAATTTATAAGAGCATGATTTAAAAAAATTATAAGGACATGAATATTATATTTTTTAGTATTTCGTTGAATATTCTTATAAGAATTTAGATTTAAATATTTAATTTTACAAAAATTAAGTTTAAAACTTTAATAAATAATAATAATAATAATAATCCAACGTTAAATTCTCTATTAATGTGAATAATGTAATGAGTTACATTATATTAGTATTTTTCATATAATATGCATAAATTTTATTATTTAATAAATTAAAAATATCTATAATTATAACATGACACGTATGCTATATATAGTAGTTAAACACTAAAAATATTAATTTGCGTGACTCTTTATGTTCAAAAACTTAATATTATGGTATTTTTAAATGTAAACTAATATTATAAAATTAAACAAATATTAAAAAGTTTAATTAACTTCTTTATTATATCCTGCCAAACTTTACCACATAATTGTCCAACAAAAAAAAGTCAACTTTAAAAACACACAGAACAAAATTACATATATAAAGTGGAGGGCAATACTATCATTAGGTAAACAGTTAACTCCAAAAGTTCATTTTATGAAGCTTTTAGAAATCAGTAGATTAAATAAGAAACTAATAAGTCACTCACTAAACACATCAATAATTTTTAAGATGGTCAAAAAGTTACCTTTTAGTCAATAAGTTAAAAAAAAACAACTAATAGACTGTTCGTCAAACACCTCTTTTGTTTCGGATTGCAATTTTTGAGTTTCTTTTATATTTAAATTTTTTTAATGTATATTAAATAAATCATTTAATTGTATATAATAATTCATAAATTATATATTCTAATAAATTAATAAAATAAATTAAGTAACAAACTCTAATTCTTTATAAATTCTTTAAGTCAAAAAATTCTTAATATATTTTAATTAGACCATTTTTTAAGGAATTTATTTAATCAAACATCGCGCTTCAGTGGGACTTTAACTAAATGTTGATGATAATTATTTAATTCATCTTACACCAACAATAACAATATCTCGGTAGGAATTCTATTCAAATGTAGAGTCCGGAAAAGTAAAAAATATATAATCTCATACTTAATTAGACTATTTTCGATAGACTCATAAGAATATTATAAGATTTTTAAAAACTGTTAAGAGAAAAAAATAGACAAAAACAACAACAACACCTAAAATGAGAGATTTGGAAAGGTTCGGTAATATGCAACCTTACTCTTAACTTATAAAGAGGTTGTTTCTGATAGACTCACATGCAATACAACATAAAAATATTACAAAATTATAAATAAAAATGCAGTATCGCATAAATAGAAAAATAAGTAAATAAATATTACATAAATTTGTTTAATTTATTTTGTGCCAATAAATATATTATAAAAAAGGTTTTGTTATAAGTCCAATTTTTTCATTTATTGGTTAAATTTTGCATATATGGAATAATTAAACATGAAAATGACTTTGTTACCCCACCTAGAATTTCTGCATTTATTGAATTGGTTAGACACGTGTTATGCTTCCGTATTAAGTAGGTACCTGTCAATATATAAGTACATGATTGAAATAAATAGTGCCTCAAATTTAAATTCCAAATAACGTAAGGTATGTTTACATTTATCCCCTACCTCAGTAAAAATTTTACTAACATGCTTTAGAGAGGTTTAATAGGATATAATCTCCCCTCCAAAAAAAAAAAAAAAAGATATAATCTTACCTCCTAATTACTATTTCAAAAAAAAGACGTAAATTTATATTTAATCTTCAGAATGGCGCAATAACCTTTAAGTCACGTCAATCGGGTATTTTATACTAAGCAAATCTTGTGCAACAGGCTGGATCGAGAGAGCGTAAATAGGGTAAATCTAACATAGGATCTTTTAGCCTCATGTTCCTTAACTCTACCAACTCGACCACCTCCTAAGGAGTTTAGTAAAAACTTTGCTAAAACACATAGTCGGAGAAGATTATGAAAACTTATCCTAAGTAATAGAGATACCGTTTTTAAATAACCCACGACAAAAAACTTATTTATTTCTCTATTTAAATTATAACAATTTAAGTAAAAATTTAAATAAATATGACAATTATTTGAATTTGACCTAATTTTTTATTTTCAGCTCGAGTTAAAATAAATAATTAAGTGAGTTTTTTTTTAATAATTAAGTGAGTTATGGGTAAAATATTTGATGATCAATTTATTAAAATCAAATCAGATAATCTATCCTATTAATTTTTTTATGGGCTTATTGTAAATAAAGAATGTTTGATAATTGTCAAAGTCAATTTAATTTATTAAATGGATAATAACTGGCATGGATTTAGTATTCCAACATGCAGCAGCTGTTAGCCTGTTAGGCTGTTACTGAAAGACTCAGTAAGTCGTCAGTATGGTCCGAGTCAATGCCATGGGAAAGCGGGATGTGGAAATTTTTTATTACCCATTAAAAATTATATAAATACTTTATTACATCGAAATCTTTAAAAGTAAACCATAGTTGAGCAACCTATCAACTGCCAAAACCACTTCTTCAATTATTAACTTCACTGTACCTCAGTAACCCCAGGCTGCAGTTGGGTTGATAAGAAACTCTTTTGGTTTAAGAGAAGTTATGAGTTTGAACCGTTTTTATGTATACAGTCTTTTAAAATTTAGAGCCAAAGTTTTATCTCTCGCAAAGAATTTACCTGGCTCGAACAAAGATTAGCCTGGATGTGGATGATTTAAAGGTATCTTTCCATAATTGGAACCCTCCTAAGACACTCATTGGAAACCCAAAAAAAAAAAATTTCATTGTACTCATAGAATCACAAACAAACAAATATAAAAAATTATAAAGATTTTAATTAATATATAACATTTTAATATTTGTAATTTAATCTATAACATTAAAATTTATTTATAACATAATATTTAATTTAATTTAATAATAATGTTAAAATTAATAACTTTTTTATGTAATAACAAAAAATTTGGTATTAGATAAAGATAATAATATAATTTATTATTAAAATTAAACGACAAATTAATATTTAGAAATTATTCTTTCATATAGGCTATTAAGAACAACATCTTTATTAGTTATAAGTAATGTTGCATACTTTTAGATCTCTTCACACATCGCTTCTAATCAGGATTACTGCTAAAATATTATTATTGTTGACGTTGTTTAATTTTTAGCATTAACTTTAAGAATCATGTGTATCAGAAAGTCTTAGACCGTATATTCTGTTTAAGATCGTTTAAACGGGGAGAGATTGGTGGTGTAAGGTTTCCAAGAAGCAAACTTTGAGATTTTGTGTCTGCGGAGAGAAAGGACTTGTGTATCTCGACCAACATATTTGAAACTTACACTCCTATCTTGCTTTGTTTTCCCTTATCTCCAATGGATGATATGTTCTTAAGTATATGATCTGGTATTTTCCAAACCCTCTAACTAGGGGTTGCCTTGTCGGTATCAAAGGTTAAAACTAATAATTTTTTATATAGTGACAATTAAATTTGGTATTGGTCTATCATAGATACAAAAATGATTAAAAAATTAGATTTTTTAGAAATAAAATAATGGATAATCCAAAATAGGAACAATTAGCAATTAAATCTAACTTTAGCTAGAATTTACTACGAATTCATGTTGTAAAAAGATCTTATAACATAAGTTTATAATTATTTAAAAATTAAGAAAAATTCACATAATTTGCTATTTTTAAGCAATTTTAATTTTTAATCTTTATCTTCGATTGGGCATTGAAAAATAAAACAAACCAACATATATGATATATTTCCTACTCTGAAGTTGTTGCCATGTAAGTGAATGAACAATAGTTACTGATAGCTAAACTTGTTTCTCCGTCTTGACAAAATCATTGCAATAAGAAAAGAACAGAACATCTCTTTGTTCTCAAGTTCCTTCAAACTCTTCTGGTTGGAACAGTTTTGGCTGGTTATACTAAGTTGTTGGAGTTGGATCTCCAAGTTTCAACAAACTTTACAAATACATGACAAGTGAAAGCTTTACTTAGAGACCAATTTACCTGAGTAGTGAAAAAGATTGGTATTTTCATTTCCAAGGTTTTGAACAAACTCTCACATGTCATGTGTCTGGACTTGGTTGATTGTGTGTGTCAATGCAACGTGCTACCTAATGCCACAGTTAAATAATTGTTTGGTTGGTAAGTTAAAAATAAGGGAGTGTTTGTTTGGGAGTAATGAGAAAAAAAGTATGAGTACGGAATGAAAAATAAATAAATAAATAATACGTTCTATATGGTATTTCATAGCCACTCTATTGCATATCTTGAGTAAACATGACACTCGAGTCTTGGTTCGACCTGGTCTAACCTAACATCAACAGATTTGATTTGAGTTAATCAGGTTTCAGCCTTTATGCTTTCGACTAGAACCTATTTGTTCAAATTTTCGGTTTTAGGTTAGGCTCAAACTCAAACTACTTAAACTCGACTCAAATCAAAGCCTAAAAATTAGAGGTAAAATGATATTGTTTTGAAAAAATGTCCTTTTTATTTGTAATTTAAAAATTAAAAAGTTTTAGATCAAGCCGAGCTTAAGATTGCTAAGGCTTATTTGAGTTCGAGTGCCTAAAGTAGTAGAAAATATCAGACTAAGCTCGAGCTTAGGTAAGCCCGAGCCATTACCATCCTTAATCCCTTATTATGACTCAATGTTCAGAGTTTATGGTTTGATTTATTTTAATAACTTTTGTTGTTAAAAACTGATTAATTTATTAATTAATCGGTCATTTTTTTGTGAATTAATAAATTCTTATAAATTAAAAATAAATCAACTAATTTTCATTTAACATTTTTTTAAAATTAAACACGAGTAAGGATAATCTTTTTCAATTATATTCTAAATTTTTTAATTCAATCTGTAGTCGATTTTAAGGTAGTTTAATACCGGTTGAATATTTTAATCTTTTATCACATCAGTTTAACTTTCGGTCTAGTTTTTAAAATATTATAAAAATCAATGTATTACAAATCGAACCGGTTTGATCAATTTAATAATAAAAATCTTGAATTAGTTAAGTTTTCAGTTTATTTTTTAACTTTTCGATTTGATTTAGTTTAATAATTTTTATCGTTAAAAAGTGATCAGTTTATTAGTTAATTGATTAGTTTTCATAAATTAATCAATTTTTTAAATCAATTTTTATAAACTAAAAAAATTAATTAATTTTAATTTAATAATTTAACTTTAATTTTTTATGCATAAGAATAATCTTTTTTAACCTTTCTCAAAATTTTAAATTTTATTTAATTCAATTTTATAAATATGGATTGGATATTTTAGACTTCAAACTTCTAATTTTAATTTCTAGTCAGTTTTTTAAAAGGAAAACTCAATCGGTCAACGACCCGATTGCTGATTTAAAACGACATCAATTAAAAAATATTTAATATAACATTTTAACCTAAACTGCGGTCTATGAAGTATAACATAATTTTAAAAAGTTGTCAGAGCAGCACGTGAAAGACTATATCAGGAGCTAACTCAGTTTTCGTTTTCTTTTGGCAAAAAATCAAATGAAAGCCTTCATGTTTGATAGGTAGGGCATCAACACAAATGGTTTCTTGTGCAGAGGAGGAGTGTGGGAGACATTAATGATTGCTCGACGAACTTCGTGAAGAAATTTCTGCTTTTTGGAATTATCTGAGAACTGTGGATTCAGTTAAGGAAGGAGCGCAACATTGAGTAACGCAACATATGTTTGTGGGTCAGGGTTAGGGTTCCTTAATACGAATCCTGTGTTCAGAACAGTTTATGAACTGTACTGTCTCCATCTCCATATCTACACTGCGGTGAATTTATTCTTTCTTGTTCTTGGACTTGGGATTGTTGATGCTCCGATTCAAAATTTTCAATTTCGTACTTTTATGCACTTACTGGTTACCGAGAGAAGAGCCGATTGCCTGCTCTTCTTCTCCAAATGTCTACATTTAATGCCACTTTGGGAACTAACCAGTGAATCAAAAGATAGTTACTCATCATTTCACCTCGGTCTTGTTTCCACACTTTGAGCTAGGTATCACTTATTTTAAAGTTATATCTATTGGGTGAAGGATCAGTCGGGACTTTATTTCTTTCGACTCTTAATGTAATCTGTCTTCTTTCCTCAAATACAAAAAAAAAGTCCAAGTCCGACTTAAAATATTTTATTTTAAAAATAATTTATCCTAAGTTTTTATTTTTATTTTTTCAAGTTTTTTAATTAATTTCATATCGCATTACTTTGAACTAACAAATTAAGTTTAAGCTTATATTTGATTGGACTTATACTAGTAGAGTTTTTTTTTTTCTGTAAATCTTTTCTGATAATAACATTTCTAAGAAGTCAGTTGACTGTTTAACTATTATTTAAAAAAGAGCTTTTTTGAAAGAGCTTCATACAGTAGAATGTTTGGCAACAAAAAATAAAAAGCACTTTTAATTTTAACTATGTTTTATTTTGTAATAAAAATTATTTATACATATAAATATTATTTAAAATATATTAAACAATATGCAAAGCACAATATATTAATTATTATATAATTTTAAACCATATGAAACATAAATAAAAATATATCTAACCAAATCTTTTATATAGATTATAACATAAATAAAACTAATATCAAAAATAAATATTAAAAAATATATAAAAAAGCCAAATAGAAAAGGTGAGTTTGCAAGATAAACGTGAAAATGAGTTTGTGAGTATTGTAGGAATTATGTATAAAATATAAGGATAAAATGAACTAAAAATAGGCACATTAATTGATCTGAAAAATCTACCTGAAAAAATCATTTGAGAGGCTTTTTGGAGAAGCTCCAAATTTGAGTTTTTTAAAAAGCTGTATTTTGGCTGCCAAAAAAGCCATATCTATTAAAGAAGTGTTTTTCTATTTTACAGCCAATCACCTATTGACCTTCCAAAAAAATCATATCTATTAAAAAAGTGATTTTTTATTTTACAGCCCAACACTCATTTTTTTAAAAAAATTTTTGTGGTGGAAAAAAGTACTTATTGATCTTTCAAAAGCCCATCCAAACAGGCACTAAATTGGGTTAGGTTGAGTTTCTTGAGTTTAACTAATTTAAATTTTATTTATTAACTTCAAATTAATTAGATTTTCATATTTTATTTAGAATTAAATCAAATTCAAATTTTATCTGCAGATTTTAAATTAAATTTAAGTCAAATCTACATTAATTAAGTTATGTTTAGGTCAAATTAAGTCAAGTTTGTAAAAGTCAAATCTAAATTAAAATTTGATTAACTTAAATCTTAACATTTAATTTTAAATTAGTTTTGTCGTAAATCTCTTTTTATTATAAAAATTTGGAAGAACGTTCCGATGTGAAAACAAAAAGGTTTGTGTCATCCCGAGAAGAAAAAGTTAAACTATTTAAAGTTCAAACGGAGCCCATTACCTTTTGGGAGGAACTACCACAGCAAACTCAAGTCAAGATGGTTACTCTAGTTGGGATGAATTAAGCCCTTGATTAATGGCTTTTCTCCGTAGTTTTCTGCCCAATAAAACTTAGTACTTGTTTGGATGAAATTTTGAGAGATTAATAAGTACTTTTTTTATAATAATTTTTTTTAGAAAAAAATAGGTGTTTGATTGTAAAATTAAAAAGCACTGCTTTAATAGATATGACTTTTTTGGCAGCTAAAATATAACTTTTTAAAAAGTTTAAATTTAGAGCTTCTTAAAAAATACTTTTTCAGGTAAATTTTTTAAATCAATTAATGAACATATTTTTAGCCCTTTTTGCCCTTATATTTACACATAATTTTCACAATACCCATAAACTCATCTTCTTGTTTATTATGTATTTAACTATTTACTCAACTTAGATATTTATTTTAAGATTTATATAATATTATTTGACTTTTTATATGTTTTAACATTTATTTTTGATATTAGTTTAATTATGTTATAATATATATAAAAGATTTGGTTAGATATATTTTCATTTATGTTTCGTATGGTTTAAAATTATATAATAATCAATATATTGTGCTCTGCATGTTGTTTAATATATTTTAAATAATATTTATATGCATAAATAATTTTTATTACAAAATAAAATATAGTTAAAATTAAAAGTGTTTTTTATTTTTATGTTGCTAAACAGTCTACTGTACGAAGCTCTTTCAAAAAAGTTCTTTTTTAAATATCAGTCAAACAGTCAACTGACTTTTTAGAAAAATTCTTCTAAAAAAAGTTCTACAAAAAAAAGTTCTAATAACAAAAGCTGTACTGTTATAAACCCAACTAAACAGAGGCGAGATACTAAAGCTTAATAATCCCAAGGCTCATTTTTTTTTAGGTTTATTGAAAATAGTGTCTGTATTAATTAGAATAAGGATGCATATTTTTTGATTCTTCTAATAAGATTGCATATTTTTTTATTCCTCTAAATCTCGTATATCAACAAAATTTTTATTGAGTTATTGTTATTATTATTGTAGTACATACTTTACAAGAAACCAAATTTATGAAAGTCAGTTTAGACTTGTTTAACTAATCATTAGACATTGAAACCTTTCTGGTATTTTGCAAATCTCCACAATTCCTATACGTATTAGGTATCTTATACATTAATTAAGGTATTTACGTTTGGCAAATAAGTTTCGAATTAGCCCGGCTTAATTTCGGTCTCAAAAATTAATGGATTCGGCCTAATTTGATTAGGCATCAATTTTTTTTTAATTTTTAAATTTCATATTAAATTTAAATTCAGATTATTCGATTCGGCCTAAAATTTAAAAATAAAAAATATATTGTGTCAGGTCGTGATAAAGCTGAAAGAATCCCTCCAAATATATGAAAGGGTCTTTCCATTACCAAATTCAATTTCTACTTTTACATTAACCAAAACAAGAGGAGCAAACAAAAAGAACTTTCACACTTAAAACTTCGTCAGACATGAAAACATGCAGCAAAATCATTGCAGGGAAAATTTTACAGGAAAAGCTTTAAAGCTTCCAGTCAGGCTTCATTCACCAATTTATTTTTGATCTTCTTGCTTACAATATCAACAAATGCTTGCATATCAGTTGCAACAATGTGAGGATGCCTTCTTTATTCACAATCAAACCTGTCAGAAACATCTGGAGTTAGCTTTCAGGTGGAGAGCAGGCAATTAGGCACAACATATCAGGATGAAAAAAGCTGTTAGTTATAGCAGTCGCCTTCTGAAGTTACGAGTTGTGCCCTGATAGGTCTTAACTAGCAATCCTACACCTATCCCAATCCCGAGACAAATGCTTAACCCGATGCCAACTCCGACCCTAACACCAGCATTGAACCATGATAATTCCCCTTCTTCCCCTTCTATATATTCTGCCCCTGAGCATATGTGGTTGTAGTCATCAGTCTCTGGCTTGTGATTTGAATATTCTGATAACTGCAGAATTTTGAGGAGAAAACAGGAGAAGACAATTCAAGGCATGGCATAATATGAAGCAAAAAGACATTGGAGTTTCAGTAAGCTCTTCAGAGCCAATCAAATATATGTTCACTAGCTAATGGAGTACATAATCCGAACTGAACACAGATAAATTTAAGACTCAAATTCAATAATAATGTAATATTCTTGTTACATGTGTTAGTGATAGAGTCTTCTTTTTTCCCTTTTTCATGGTTTGTATATAACTTGGATACTTAATTATATCATAGACAAGGCAGAAGGTAGTTATCCCTGTACAAGAATGCATTTATCATGCATAACTGCATAATAAGTTATTCGAAGTGATATTAATAACAAAGGCAAAAAAAAAAAAAAGATTTAATGTTATTTTTAACTTTAAAAGTGTGGCTGGATTTATATCCACTAACCACGGAGGCAAAAGTTTGGCTGAATGTGTTATCATCATTCAGTTGCAGACTAGCAATGGCATATTGAAGACAACAGAAGTTACAATTCATAACAAAAACTGATAAAAGCCCTCCAAGAACACTAAACTTTGTGAGATCACCAACATTTTATTGACAAATACCTGAAGTGGAAAACTAGAATGTGCATTGTTCTGGTTTTCAACAGCATCACATTCTGGTATGGAGTCCAACATCGCCATTTGCATTTGTCTTTTACGAGGACAAAGTTGCAAAGTTTTCGTCAGGACAATTGGAGAACCAGAGAAGGACCCTGCAACATAGACCTCAATTGTTGGTGATGTGAGGTCTGAACCCATAAATTGTTTTGTCTTCAGGAAACCAGTTCCAACTGTTAAATCTGACTCGCAATCCATGCTCCATTTCTGGCTACGGCTCCTTGATTCTCCAACAAATCCATTACTGTTACATAATTCTAAAACCCCAGATAAGATGATGATCTCCTTATCAAAAACATCGAATTTCACACTCCCTGTCATCCTTATGATATCAGTGCTAACAAATGTAGCTTCTTCAGATTTCTTATCCAACCTATCCCTTCTAAGAAGAGTTGATGCTTCACCAGAACTGACACCTATTGTAACACTGTTTACTTCGAGAACGGTATCAGGATATAACGGAATATGATTTACTGTGAGGAACTCAGGAGTTGAATCATCAATCTCACATTTGCTAACTCGCACGTAGAACACTCTCAAATCAAGCCAAGGTAACAAAGCCTTAATGTTAGGTTGATAAGAAGTGAACCTTTTAGATATATGGCCATTATCTCTTGGCACACTTCCGTTGGGTGTTTCACCAGAATTCTCCATGACCCTAAAGAAAATAATCCCTTTTGTTAATAAAATCCTTCCACCATGATTTCCATGCTAGCTTAGGGATATCCATTCCAGTGAAACTTTTAGGAACATAAAGAAAACCTGCAGCCAAGTCAACATTGGTAAATCCAATATACCACAAGAACCTGATTTGGTATTGAGAAGGCAAAAGAAAATTGAAAAATAACCAGGAAACTTTGCATATCACAGAGGGAGATAGGAAGAAACAGCCACTACTAAATGATTCAAACCAACTGTTTGTGTATTAGAATTGCAAGAACAAATGTAAAAGTAGGAAACAAGAGGAGAAATGTATGGATAGGATTACTATGAAGCATGAATCCTGCATATAAGAAGATGTAATCCAGCTACTATGACTATTAGCAACTAAATTCAATAAATTAGTCACTAACCAACATGGAAATCGCAAAGGAAGGAAATGAAACAAAAGGTTAATTACTACAATTGAACTGTAATATGTGACTCATCCAGTTCAGAGAGAGACATAGTACCTAAGAAGTTAAGAACGAAGGGAATCTAAAGCAAGCGAGTAATGGACTTGAGAAATAAACGGTTATTTCTCTGCATAAAGACAGAAATAAAATGTGAACATTTTGTACCAGAAGCAGAAACAAGCAGATAAAGGGATAAGAAGATGAGAAATATAAACTGGAAAAATATATAACCATGCTTCGAAGACAAATACAGAAAAGTCCAAAAAGTGATTGCTGAAACCCATAAAAGCAGTGTCATGAAACCCAAAACAGGTCACCTCAAACTAATTGTACCTAATTTGACAGTCCAGACTTAACATAGAACTCGACAAAAGAAGGCAACCTAGCAAAATAGGTTTAGAAAGCAAAACACATGAACTAATGAAATTAATCGCCAGAAAGCATACTAACCACACCACAGAACTGGAAAAGAAACCAATATAAATTACTGAAATTAAACCCCTTGTTAAACTGACACGGCAGGTGAAAAGGAAAGCAGAGGAAGACAAAAACAAAAAGGATCAGCGAAATTGCCTGCAATAAACGACAAATTCACGTCACAAAAGCAGACAAATCTCTCTCACACACAATTGCTGTATGCCTACACTTGTTAACGGCAAAAGTTTCAAACAAAACATTGTTTAATACGTAAAAAAAAAAAAACTCACCTCAAGTATCTTAAACCTTGTCCCTCTATGGGACCTCCATAATCCTATGCGATCAAATTCGAGGCCACTGTGAGAATCTAGTCCGCTGAGACGATACAAAACCGAGCTTTTGATATGTAAACAGCAAACCAAGTTATCAGATACAAAAAGAGATCACAACCCAAGTTGACAAATTACACGATCAATCCTGGGTTACCGCTAAATCGAACTTCATCTACGTACAGTCATTTGACAAATAGCGAACGACCCAGTTCTCCAAATCCCAGAAACTAAACTGGGTTGCCTTTGGTTTGATCAACAATTTAGAAACAATGATCAAAGCCAAACCTTGAACCGTGGAGGAGGTAGGGGCGGGTGCAAATTGCGTATTGAAGCAAATTCTATTAAATCGGAGAAGTGGGGTCTGTTTGAATCCCATTTTTCTTCAGATCTTATCCATGGAATAAAGTGAACAGGTTTCACAAGGCCGGTGTAATTGAAAGGGATGTGCACGTGTGTCTTCAGATACGTGCATCCACCGCTACAAGTAGCTTGACTATGTGCCTTTAAGATATTCGCTTGCATGTGTTATTCATTCCAACACTCGACTAAAGCCATTGGAACAAAAATCCTCAATATTTTTACCTAATAATCAAAATTTTTGTGATAGGGATAATAAGTTTTTTTTAAAAAAATTATTTCAATATTTAACCTTCTACAATTTTTAATTCAGTATTTTAAAATAGGGCATGTAAAAATTAATATTAAAAAAGTTATAAACTTCTTCAATTTTATAAATTAATTATGTAATTCTTCAATTTTATAAAATAAATTTTCAATTTTTTGTGATAAATAATTGTGATATTAACAAAATAAAATTGTTCTTTTTATATATTAATTACAACACAAAGGTTGTCTTTGAGACCTAATCCAATTCATGCAATACTTAATTTCATCTTTTAGTTTTTGGATATGGTTTAAAACTAAATATTAATATCTTCTTTAGCCACATTAAATTCGAATCAGTTCGAATGGTTCAAATGTAAAAACTTTAAATCAATTAATATTTCAGTTTAATTTATTTTAATAATTTTTATTATTAAAATGATCAATTTGTATTTTGGCTATATTTTGATTGTCAAAAAAGTCACATCTATTAAAATAGTACTTTTTAATTTTACAGTCAAACACCCATTGTTCTTTAAAAATGCTTTTGTGGTGGAGAAAAGTACTTATTAACCTCCCAAAAGTCAATCCAAACAGTTACTTAAAAAGTCTCTTTTAATAATATTTCAAATTCTTTAATTTTATTTAATTTTTAGCTGATCGTATAACAATCTAATATCAATTGAAGTTATAAACTTTTCATCTTATCGATTTAATTTTTAATATAATTTTTAAAATAAACTTTTTTACTGTATCTTAAGTAAAGTAAAGTACTTAGTGAAAACATTTTACGTGGATGAGAATTAAAAATCAAATAATTGAAAACGACTGCCACAAAGAACCCACATCAAGGAGACCAGAAAAGAGTTAAAGAGCATCAGCATCCATTTAGCTTTTTATTCCATATTCCTTACCCTCATGGGAGCCAACTAGTATGCATTCATTTCTACGGCTTTATTATTACTTTCCAACGGTAAAAATATAAAAAACTTGCTCAAAATTTTCAAATGAAATTAACTGTGGTTTTGCTGTCTACACTCTATTTCAATCCATTTATTTATACGGGAAAAATCAAGTCTTGCTCAAAATTTTCAAATGAAATCACTTAGTATCAGTTTTGTTGTTCAACTCTATTCCAATCTATCTCATCCACATATGTGACAGTTTTGTTGTTCCAACCTTGTTCTAATCCATTTCATCCATACATTTAAGTGGGTCAATTATTTCTTAAAACTGGAGTCTGACCGGAATTTCAACCAAAATTAGATTTTATCTATTAATTTCCAGTCGACCGAGACCAGGTCCGGATTGTGTTTTCTTCCCTAGTTGGCACAGAGTTCAAATTGTTTTGGTGAATCCTCGTAGATGACCTTCAATAACTACGACAAGAATGATACATAGCCACCTCCGTTTGCAACACTAAAGGCCCCTATATGTAAGCAGGAAATCGTTTCCTCGACTTGAATAGTTGTTGCTGTCACCATGAAGTTATGTGGATTCTCTTAATAAGCTATAGCTTCGAAGCAAACATAACATGCAGAAGATTTTTCAGATTGTTCAAATATCTTCATTTAATTGGACACCATCTCATATGCTGTATCTGGTTCTATAGGTCATATAACTTGGTGAGAACCTTCTCATATATGGCAAACCAGTCCAGCCCAGCCTGATCCGAACCAGTTCAGTTGAAACACCAAACTATGTCAAGCTTCAGGCTGCTGGAGCCTGGACTGCAAAAAAATTTTTGGGCCGAGTCCAGACAGCCTTGCCACCCTTGTTCCTCTACACCGTGTAGACATCGATAGTTCTAAGCTATTAACTAACCCGTAACTGGCTACTTAAGACCCTCATTTTGCTTTGAATGTCAACAATAGCAAGGCTCAATGGCTCATCAAAAGATTCGCAATCTCACATAAACCTTTCAATTGGCTCTAACACCTTTTGACGCAAGTAGGACATTATAATCTAGAAAACACACACAAATACACCCTAATTCAATTATAGACAGATTTAGTATAGGAAACAACTTCATAAAAACCTTGCAACACAAGTCCGGAACTTAGTTTTGTGCCACTTACAAGTGTCTGCTTACCCTGTGACAAACTTTATTATCAGATATCATCTAGGAGCCTTCTCCTAAAATCCCAAACGATGATCCAAGCAGCTGCTTATTCTCTGACAAATTATTAAGAGATGGTAGAACACCCTTCTCATAATATCCCAAAAGAACTTGCATATTGCAGAAGTCTATACTATGTCTCCTTCTACCAAACTATGCCCACTAACAATTTAACTTTTTTGAAATTAAACAATGAACTAAGTAAACAGGTGAATGATGTTACACAAGAAACCGATATATGGTTCTTTTAACATGTATTATATAGTGTACGTCTAAGTTGGTACCTTTATGAATGAGCATAAATCATCCGGCTAAATGAATCAAAGGATAGTGTTTGAAGGAACCCTCTAGCTAAATGAATCAAACGATAATTGTGTTTGAAGGACAGACATTTTACAATACAAGTAAATGATATGGCTAAGAGTGGACTTACATAAAGCGACAGGCATGAATGGGAATGGAATTGGAAAGAGGTGAAACAGAAGAAAATTTTCTCAAACTGACCCAAATTGGTTTCAAATGATTGGAATCTTTATCACCGAGGAACTGCAAAATCTAGGAACCGTACCAATTGCAAAGTTAGTAAGCTGAAGAAGTTTAACTAAAAGACTACGATTTGTTCAACCAACTCAAAGCTCAACTCATTTAGAGTGAGAATGAACTATAAAAGAATGCACGATAGAATAGGGCTTTCAGAAAATGTGATGGTAAAACAAGAAATACTTAGATTTTAACAGTCATCCATCTAATTATGTCACCAAACTGTTATTGTAATGAGAAATATCACCTAAACATAAGTTGTATACTGTTAA
>JAOSBL010000211.1:35141753-35164219 GCA_027568915.1 Erythroxylum roraimae
AGAATTTGGCGACGTCTTACTCGATTATCACTTACAGAGCAGAGATTGAAAGCACCTGAGAGAATAAAACGAATTTACAGTCGCAATGATTTGAAGTGATTACAAGTAGAGAAAACGAAAGCAACGACAGAAGGGAGAAGACTCTGGAGACCGAGAATTGAGAAGTGAGACGTGCGAGAGTAACGAGGATAAAATAGAGATTTGGCTGAAAGAAATCAACTGGTGGGAGTAAAACGCTCCTACATAGGAGCTTGTTGAAAATTAGCTGGTTGGGTTGAATCAGCCAACCCAACCAGCTCTTTTCTAAACAAGCTTTTAAGCTTTTTCTCAAAGTCAACCAGCTAAAATGAGTTGACCAGCTAAAAAAGAGCTGATCAGCTCTTCACCAAACAAGGCCAATGTCTCGAGCCAATGTTCGAGTACCAGGCGCTACGACGCTGAAGTAACCCATATCATACTTCTAGGAAAAGCTTGAACGACTTTCAACAAAAAGGTACCTGTACCCGAAACCAAAAACATTAACGAAAAAATATAAGAAGTATGAAAATCATGTATAGATTAATTACATGTCATTAATATATAGTCTAACTCAACTATCAAAACCTGACTTGAATTAGTTAAATTGAACTTGAATTAGTTAAATAGAACTTAAATTAATAATTTAAGATAATTATAATAAATTATTAATTTAAATTATATTTAATTAGTTCAATTTAAATTTAAAAGTTGATTGGTTCATTTTATATGCAACATTTGATTGGTATCAACTGAAATCTAAAATGCTTGCCAAAAAGTGTTTGTAATTAAGAAATTTAGGTTTTCAAAATTTGAAATTTGTTTGATATTTTCAATAACTTAATTACTAATAATAAGGTGATTTATTTAATTATATTTTATAATTATTAAAAAATTATAAGATATGAATATATAATTAATTTTTAATTTGAATTTTTAAATTTTGTTTGAATTGGAATTTAGTTAAATATGATTTCGCCCAACCCATGCAGGTTTAATCAAGATTTACTGCTTCTAGATGTGACGTCGTTTCTTTATTCCTTAAAACGCAGCGTTTTAGCAACCAAGAACTTAAGCAGAGTGTGCCGGCCATACTTCTCACCGATTCCATCTCTCAATTTTCAGGGCGTCGCGGAAAAGACTTAAGAAAGAGGAGAGAATCGAAACGCAGTGTTTTCTCACGACTCTCTCGAAATGGCGGCGATCTTAGCTCGCAAGTCTCTCTCCGCTCTTCTCGTTCGTCAGCTTGTGCGTGCTTCTTTGCCCTATTTGCTCTCTTTGTTTGGATGCCGAGGAAATGCAGAAATTAGTCGATTGTAACAATAGTTCGATTGAATGTTCGAAATCCTCGAATTTTTCAGTTGCGAGTGATTTCCTGTTAATTTTAGGGTTACGTAGATGGCTTGAATCTTGATTTCTTCAATTTTGTAGGCTGTATCGGGGCAAGGTTCTCAGAATTATGCGTTGCGATCTGCGGCACGCTTGTATTCCTACAATAAAGGTTTACTTTGATATCTTCACCCTTGATTAGATTTTTCACTGAGGTGTATAATCTCTTAATCTCTATTTTGTTCCCTTTAAGTATTTGTGCTGCACGACACCTATAAGAAAAGTGGAATAATGGAGTTTTTGTGTTCGTGGTACTTGTAGTGTTGGAAATGTGCTCGGTTAGTTGAATAAATGTAAGATAATAAGATTCTAAAGAATATGTAAAAAGAACATGAACAGTAATATGGTAAATCGCGTTTGTTTAATGGTCTTCATTGTTACATGTTTAGAGTGGACTTTCATAAAGAAGATTGAAGAATTCTATCGACCATATCTGATAACGAAGCATACTAATTCAGTTTTTATGTTTCAAGACTATACAGTATTACCCTGCCAATATTGAATTTTGTTTACATGATTCACCTGTTTGCCAATGGCAGATGATCTAGAAAGGGAGCAACTTGCTAAGGAGGTTTCAAAGGACTGGAGTTCTGGTATCATGTTGTTTTGTGGAATTCTTTTTAACCCTTATCACCAGTTGAATTTTTGTAATTTGCATCGACTCTTTACTGATATTCCAAGTAATCTACAGTATTTGAACGGAGTATAAACACCCTATTCCTCACTGAAATGGTTCGTGGTTTGTCATTGACCCTGAAGTACTTCTTTGAAAAAAAAGTTACTGTAAGTTGTTTACAGATATTGGTTTTGACTATTTCAATGTGAAAGTTGGGGATCACGATATCATGGGTAACATTTTGTTTTACAGATTAATTATCCTTTTGAGAAAGGTCCTTTGAGCCCTCGATTTCGTGGTGAGCATGCCCTCCGTCGATATCCAACTGGAGAGGAACGCTGCATTGCCTGCAAACTCTGTGAAGCTGTAAGAGTTAAAATTTCATTTTATTGCTGGTCCAGTGATCTCTGGAAACTAGGCTTTGCTTTTTGTCTTAGGCCCTCTTTTAATATTTCAGATTTAAGTTTCTGAAGCCAGAACTTCAGCATGCTCTAGATTTCTTTCAAAGTTGTGAGCTGCAATAAGTTTCATGACAAACCATCTGTTGTATTTTCATGTATTTCTGGTTTTCTTGAATTTGTTTCTGTCTCAGTTATACATGAGCTGTGATAATTTTCTTTTCCTTTTTCTTTTAGCTCAATTTTCTTGCTTTTATTCTTCGAACCAATTAAAACTCTCATCTCATTATCATGTAGTGTTGTTTTCTCCTTTAATGGTTTTCTCATTTGGTCTCCTTGTTTGGCAGATCTGTCCTGCACAAGCAATCACAATTGAGGCTGAAGAGCGAGAAGATGGAAGTCGAAGAACGACTAGGTGAGGGCAGACACAGTCTCTCTTCTTCCCCGAGCTCTCTCATCTCTCTCATCCTGTCTCTACAAAATATTTGACTTAACAGGTATGACATTGACATGACAAAATGCATCTACTGTGGATTCTGCCAAGAGGCATGCCCTGTTGATGCCATTGTTGAAGGACCCAACTTTGAATTTGCAACAGAGACTCACGAGGTTAATGACCTCCCTTTTGCAGTCTGACTATGACTCTTATTTGAGACTGTTGTTAATACTCTGGGTTGTTGTAGGAGCTTCTTTATGACAAGGAGAAGTTACTTGAAAACGGGGACAGATGGGAAACTGAGATAGCGGAGAACCTAAGATCGGAGAGTCTCTATCGTTGATATGTCTCGTTGTTGAGTAATGGATTTTCGCACAAAAATAAAAGGATCAGAATATTGGCCTCTTTTCGGTATTTGTATGCCTAAAGCTTAGTGATTTTATCATCATTGTTAAATAGTTCTACCTGTTGGACGATGGGCGTGATGGTGGAAGAATTCTGAGTTCCAGGATTCTTCTAACAAACATTTTCTTTTGTGAGGATGGACGTGTATCTACTCTTTATAAAACTTGATTGTTCTCACTGCTTCAGGAACTTTGTGCTTCTGACATTTACTTGTTCGAATATGTCTATTCCTGGGATATATAAAGAACCTTTTCATCTTTTTGTGGAGTAATGGAACCTATGATGTCCGGTTGAGAAATTGGAATTAGGGATGACATTTTGGCTCAGGTCCTTTTTGGTTCAACTTGATTAGGTGAGTCCTAACGTGGTTCGAAACTCAGAAATTGCATGTGAAAGCTCTGTTTTGGATGAAACGATCTTTCTTTTGAATTTTAAATTGAAAGAAATCAGGTTCGGTTGATTAGGTCTTCCAAGCTCGACCAGGCCCGGGTTTAGGTTGCGAGCCTTGAATCTGACCAAGTTTTGGGCCAGGTCTAATTGAATTCCTCATGTTTTGTTGACTGGCTTAGAAGTTATTATTAGAAAATTAATAATTAAAAAATTAAATTAATCGGATAGGTATAATATTAAAAATTTTAAATTGTTAAATTGTTTAATTTAATTTTTAGTTTTTTTGTTTGATTTTTTTAATAACTCTAGTTATTAAAAATCAATAAATTTATTAATTAGTTAATTTTAATAAATTAATATATTTTTATAAAATAGAATAATTTAATTAATTGTTATTTGACGATCTTTTTTTAATTAGACTTTACATTTTTTGATAAGTAAAAATAATTTCTTTCAAATATATTTTAAATTTTTAAATTTTATTTAATATTTAATTAGTTTTATAAAAATTTAATAACGATTGAATTTTTTAAACCTTAAATCTCTCTTGCTGGTTTAATTATCAATTCAGTTTTCAAAACATTGATACAAATTATATCTCCAATTTTTTACCTATTATGGTAATTTAAACTCATTTTTAAAATTTAAATAAGAATTGATTTAAATTAAAATGTGTGAATATTAATATCTTGAAATATATGAATTCTAATAAAAATTAATAATCATTTTATAAAAATGTAGGAAACTAATCCACTGCATTCAAAACATTTTGTTTGTATTTTCTCTTCTTAAAATTAATTATATAGATTTTGAATATTAAAATTTTATTTAATTTATTTTTAAATTAAAATTTTGTTTCTATTTTTGTTTATTAATATATTAATTACTAAATGTTGAAATTTATCTAAAATTTGTCCAAAAAAAGGGTTTTAACTAAACATAATGTTGGATTTTGTAACTTCTTCTATAAATTTATATACCTCTATAAATACAATTTCTTTTGCAATTTAATAAAAAAAGGAAACTTTCAAAAAATAAAATTTATAATTTTTTTTGCATTTTAATAAAAAATTGAAGTTTTAAAAAATAAATCTTATTCCCCTCAAAAAAAACAAAAAAATAAATCTTATTTTTCATTTTAATAAAAAAACTGAACTTTTTAAAAAATAAATCTCTCTCACTGACTTTACCCTAATTCCAAGCCTCCGCAGAGATTATAGCAAACGAGTGCAATTCAGCTAATGGCGGAGGAGGCTGTCCTACGCTACCTCCAAAACCACAACGAAATCTCCGATTCCGGGCACTTCGCCGCCGAGCATGGAATCGATCATAACGAGATTGTTAACGTCGTCAAAAGCCTCCATGGTTTCCGTTACGTCGAGGCCCAGGTAACGTATCACTGTCTGGTTAGTTTAGTTATGGTGTATTCAACTCTATAGGAAATTAAGGAAGTAAAGAGTTGTGCTTGTTTGAAGAAATGGTTAGAAATGAAGTGTTGAACATTAGTATGTCTTTGGGTTCGATTTAGTTTGGTGAATATCGCAGGACATAAAGAAAGAGACTTGGGTGCTCACTGACGAGGGCGAGCGATATGCTGCGGAAGGATCACCTGAAGTTCAGCTGTTCTTGGCCGTGCCGCCGGAGGGTAGCATCTCAAAAGATGAATTACAGGTTCTGTTTCTGTAAATTGACTATCTCATTAGAAGTTTATACATGACTATTGGATTGGATACTTTAGTTTTACTCTTTAAAATTTTAATGTTGCTCTGCTTTTTTATATATGGTGTCAAATGCTGATTTCTGGATGAACCTGTTTTGTCTTGCAGAAAAAACTTGATCCGGCAGTTTTCAAAATAGGGTGCTCGCAGGCTGGAAAGAATAAGTGGGTGGAAATGGGAAAGCAACTATCCAGGAAGGTAATGTATCCAAGTTTAGTTTTGGTGGAACTGTCAGAATTATAAAGGCGAAACCTTCGCCTGTGATTAATAATGTTTCATAATGACTTGACTTTGGCTTCCCAATCTACATGTTGATGGAGTATTTATCTTTAGAATATTGCAGTCATATATTTTTTCCTTGGTCTGTTTTATCTAGGTGAACACTTTGAAATTACAAAGTGTAACTACTATAGTTAGGTAACTTTCATCTGTAATTGCAATATTTTGTAGGTAGATTCTTTTATAGGCTAGTATTGATTGATGCTGTTCTGAATTTCATAGTCCATACTTCTCATATTCATTGCACTTCCTTTTTTGACTTTGTTAGGTTCAACATGTTGAAGACAAAGTGAAGGATTTGCTTTTACAGATACAAAATGGCCAGGTACACCATTTTCTAACAAAATATATAGTTTTGAAACCTTTCCTTTTTAGTTCTTCCAATTATTGGCTTTCCAATTTGTTTAATGTTGACTTTTAATGAAGCATAAGGGAAATATATGGATTTGACATTTATTTGTTGTCTATTAACAGTATTATATTAATCAGCAGGTTTCAGCTTTGAGATAATAGAAACAGTTCACACTTTATTCCTTTTCTATTCTTTCAGTCTTCCTTGTTTGGAGTCTATAGGGCTCATCAGTTTATCCAGTTGTTGCCCAAATCTGTTTGAGTTTTTTTTTCCCTATCTTGTAATATATTGTTTGTTATATGTGATTGTAGGGAGTTGAAAAGGATGATATCAATCCTCTTAAAGCAAGAAAGCTTATTGCTTTACAGTAATGTTCCTAGAAAACATGATTCTAATATTCCTTTTCTTTTCTCTTATTATATGACGGGGTGAATCCAGATTTCAGAACTTATACTGCTGATGTTTTACTGAATAATGATTCTGCTCTAGGACATGGAAGGGCTACTCTGTGAAAAAAGGTCCAAATTATGCTCCTGAAAGGAAGAAAGCAGCAACTGATTTGACTCGAGAAAATCTCCAAAGGTGTAATTCTTGGATTTAATGATTTTTGGGATTTGCATTTTGTGGCATCTCCTTTTTGTTGTTGACTTGATGATTAATCATCTGATACTTTAGGGGTGATTGGAAGGATTTGGAGTTCAAAGAATATAACTTTAGTGCCAAGGGTCCACCAGCTGAATGTGGTCATCTTCACCCACTCAACAAGGCAACAATCTCTCATTTTATTTAGATCTTTTATAATATTTTTACAATTAGCTGATCAATGGCCAATTTTTCATTTTCATCGGAAAAGTAATTACCTTTATATAGATGATAATTGGGGTAAACATGTTTGGCAAATCCTTTTTTATGTCATGAGGAAAGTAGTAGGTTGAACTTCATTCAGATATACCATTCAGACATCTATGACTAATTATGAATTTTATATATCTTTCTTATCAAACTTGTATGTGTGTCTAGGTGAAAGAGCGATTGAAGAACATATTTCGTATGATGAAGTGAGACCTGCTTTTTGTGTTCTTATTCTTACTTTCACTGATCTATTAAGTTTTAAATGTCTAATAAATTTGGATTTGGATCTTTTACTGACTGCAGTTTTGAAGAAATGCCTACAAATAAATTTGTTGAGAGCAGGTAACTGATCTCTTTTTCCTTTTCACATACTTGTTTAACATAAGCCATTGTTTTCCACATCAAATTGTCTTCTGTTCTCCTATTTACGCTTTGAATCTTCACTTCTTTTCTGCTTTAATAAACCACACTAGAAAAAAGATGATTGTTTGTCTTTCTGCTATATGTTACTCAGTGAAAAAGATTAGAAGAGAAGTTATAGTTTGAAGAAGAGTGAGTGATTTTTCTTCTACAGTTGCTGACGGCTTGCATACTTGGTAGTAACTAACTTCCATAGTACGTAGGAAGTTTCTTGGAAGGAAACTCTTGTTGCTGAAATAAATATTCCCTAAATTTGCGGTCAAATTAGCGTGCAACATCTCAGGAAAAAAAGTTACTGTTTTCTGGCAGTTCCATAAATTTTCCTCTTGAAATCTTTTGAAGTGGTGCTGTTTTGCTGTCTGCTTTTGAACGTTAAGTTCCTGTTTGATTGCAGCTTCTGGAACTTTGATGCACTATTTCAGCCACAGCAACATCCTGCCCGTGATTCACATGATACTTTCTTCCTCCAAGGTCTGTTTAACTTAGGGGATTATTGGTATATCAACTACCTGTCATTTCATTTCTTGACAGCAGTTTATTGTGTTTGGTAGTTCCTTCAACAACAAAGCAATTGCCTGAAGATTATGTTGAGAGGGTGAAGCGTGTTCATGAGTCTGGTGGTTATGGCTCGAGGGGGTATGACAGTCAGTTTTATCACTTCTCAATGTCATTGTGCACCATTACTTTCAGATTACTAGAGCCATTTTTTAAACAGATATTGTTATGAATGGAAACGGGATGAAGCAAACAAAAATCTTTTGCGAACTCACACAACTGCAATTTCTTCTCGGATGCTTTATGCATTAGCACAGGTAATGCTCAATTTCAGCCCGACTATTCATTTCAATTGGCTTGTAAAGCCTTTTAGTTTTGTTATTATTATCTTCGATTAACTACTACTTTCTTCTGTAGTTCTTTCCAGTTTATCCCTTTGCAGCACCGCATCAGAGCCCTTAAAACCTTCTGAGTTCTGTGGGGATGCCAAACTCATGCCAATCTTGACTTGCACTATATGCAAAGAAAAATTATGAATTTAGAGTTTTAAATCCTTGAACTTTTGTCTTTGATGTTTCACCCCAACTATTCCCTCAATATAAAAGCCTAAAATCCAATATGCCCTTATGTTTGAATTTCAGTAAATCTTGAACACTCTGTTTTCATTTAGTTTTCATCGATGATCCGCATTTTTTGCTTTAAAGGGTGATTATGTAATAATTCTCCCTGCTCCTACTGCCCCATTTCCTTCATCTGTTATTTTAACATGGGGAATTTATTTTTAGTTTACATTTTGCTTGACAGCATGCAAAAGAGCAAACTTTTACCCCAAAAAGATACTTCTCAATTGATCGAGTTTTCCGCAATGAAGCTGTAGATCGTACTCATCTTGCAGAGTTCCACCAGATTGAAGGTATCCCTAGATCATACGTTTAAAATGAAGTCATAGACTGAAATAAGCGACTTTTTTGTCTACCTCAAAGCATATAGCAGTAGTTAAACAATTTTTCTGTTTTGGTCATTTCCTTAGACCTTGGTGACATCTGGTCTCTGTCTAATGACTTTCATATTTATTTTCGGTACTCTTATTAGATTTATTATATGTTATGTCACTAAATGATCAACTACCTAGTCGCTTTTCTGTGTCAGGTCTTGTATGTGACCGAGGGCTTACTCTAAGTCACTTGATTGGAGTTCTGGATGACTTCTTCTCACGTTTGGGTATTGAATTGATATTCTACTGAAGCATTGGTTTGTTTTAAAAACTTTAACCCTCAGAGAAGTCCTCTGTGTGTATCGTGAAAGCTTTGCTTCTAGGAGACTACTTCTTACCATGACATGAGCCTGACTTCAAAATGTGCTCTATTTTGCTTTTAGGCATGTCCAAACTACGTTTCAAGCCTGCTTATAACCCATATACTGAGCCTAGCATGGAGATTTTCAGGTGATAATTCTAGGATCCTGTTAATGTCTATTTGGATTTGCACGATTAGATCACACGAATGTATCCTGTGTCCATCAGTTACCATGAAGGGTTTGGGAAGTGGGTGGAAATTGGGAATTCAGGCATGTTCAGACCGGAAATGTTGCGTCCGATGGGATTCCCTGAAGACGTGAATGTTATCGCATGGGGCCTTTCGCTTGAAAGGTAAGAAAATCATCCTCATTTTATAGAAATAAATAAACTTTGTAATATTTGGAATTGTGCTTATAATTCGTTATGAGATCTCAAATCAAATCAAATGGAATTGAACCAGACCAACAATGATACTGTACGGAATTGACAATATCAGAGATCTGTTTGGACACAAGGTATTACTACTAACCAGTTTACAATATGTTTGTTTTCAAGTTCCATTATCAATCATCTTCCGTTACAATTCTCTCTTTCGAATGAATGAAAGATCCCCTTCAAATTTGGATTTTGAAATGAAAGAATTCTGTTCTGTCAAAATATCAGATCTTCTGAAAATAAAAGAAAATTTACCTCTTGTGAGAAATTGACATGCACTCTTTCTGTTATCTCAGGTGGATCTTAGTCTCATCAAGAAAAACCCTTTGTGTCTCATTGGAATTCAAGATGTTGACAGCTAAATCAGATTTTAATTTATCCATTGATGATAGCTTTATAATATTTTTGAGAAAGTTTACACCTGAGACGTTCATTCGACAAAATCTTCAGAAAACTACATCTTTTGTACCCTTCATTGGCTACTACGCCATTGTACTTCATTAACTGTGTTTAATGAGTTTGTTTCTGACAGATTATTCTTCCTTTGTAGATTTGTTTTGTTTAAGAAAGGTTGATTTTTAGGATGATGTTTATTTTTATGGAGAAATTCTCTAAATTAGCAATGGCAACTGCATTGGGTTAACTCTTTTTTTTTTTTAGTTTAATTAAATATATTTTGACCTATTAATTTTACATTAATTTAATCTAATTTCTTATAATTGATCAAGTCTAAAAAGGTTAAGTTGAGTTTTTCTTTTTCACTCATGAAAAAAGTTCATATGTTCAAAAGTATTTTTAGTTTTTAAGAATTTTTTAATTTAATATTCAATTTTAAAATTTTATTTTTATTAATATTTTAAAATTCTTATAATTCAATTCAAAATTACAGTGATTAAAAAATTCAATTGATTCGGTTGATTTAATGGTAAAAGTCTTGTAAAAATTTTGATAATTTTTATTAATTAATAAATTTTTATAAAATAAAATAAATAACTAAATATTTATTTAACAATATATTTTTTAATTAAATTTCTAATTTTTTTATAGATAAGACTAATCTCTTTTAAACTTCTTATATTACGAGTTTAACTTACAATCTTATAAAATTAATTTGATTTATAAAAATTTTAAAATATTAGAAATTAAATACTAAATTTTAGAAATTTTAACATCAAATTGCAAAAGTTTCTAATAATTTGTTGTCCCATAAAAAAATAAGGAATATTTTCCAGAAAAGTAAAATTAACTCCAAACTTTGACTAAATGAACCTTTTTTAACTAATAAAAATAAAAAATAATTGCTTCCATAGATAATTTAGAAAAGTTAAGTGTTAGCGATGTTTCATAGATAACCCCATTATAAATATAGGCCCAATTAACCAGGAAGGCCCAACTTATCTTAAAAATGTCGAAACGACAAAGCGTCCCTCCTCCATTCCACAATCGCTAAACCCTGATCGCAGGTTGATCAGTCAAGCTTAGTCCGTGAGGTTGATACTTGACACTCTTCTGTAGATTCACTATTACCTGTTGAATTTCGCTGGAAGTATTATGACGGCGGCTAACTTGTGATATTTTCTGGTGACTGCTCTTTACAGGTCGTTCTGAAGACATACTCAAAAGGATGAGTTATTTGAGTTCTCTATGCAGAAGAGTTAATCTCAAAGATCTGGTCACCAATGCTCCAGTTTACTCCGGTGCATCTGGTACGAGGCTCTATGATCTATTTAGTGCTTTACGAGAAATGGGTTAGTGTCTGTTTGTGGCTAAAGACGGTCCTTTGTTTGGTATGTATGATTATGCAGATGTATCTGGAGGACTAGGCTTGATGTTTCGGAGGTGGGCTACTAAGAAAACCGCCGGATCCACCAAAAATGGTCGAGACTCTAAACCCAAGAATCTTGGGGTTAAGAAATTCGGTGGAGAGGTATGAGAAATTAACATTTCTTGAAATACATAATTTTTGGCTTAAAGGGCTGCTTTGGGTGATTGTTTTATGATCATTTTTTGTGTGAATTTGGTTGTAATTGCAGAGAGTGATCCCTGGAAACATCATCGTACGACAACGAGGGACTCATTTTCATCCTGGAAACTACGTTGGAATGGGGACTGATCACACTTTGTATGCTTTGAAGGAAGGCTGTGTGAAATTTGAGCGAAAGAAATTGATGGGACGTAAAGGTGAACGGAGGTGGGTGCATGTTGAGCCTAAGGACGGTCATCTTCTTCACCCTGTTTATGCAATGCCCGAGCTCAAGACAGCTGCTTCATTCACAATTTGAACGTCGGTTCTCTTTTTAACTCCCTTGTATGGAATAAAGATCCATTTTTTACCCTTCACAATTCGTTGCTTGTCCCCTGTTCTTTTATGGGGTTTTGGAGCAATTTCAAGTGTTTGTTTTGTTCCAAATTTCAGGCAAAAGGAAGTAGTGAGTAGTAAGTAATGTTTAGGTGGGACAATTCTGATTTCTGTGTTTCAGGTTTCTTCTTTGGAAAGGAGTGTTTTGCTTAATGAACTCTGGTAAATTGATAATATGAATATTTATGAGACATATCTTTAAAATTTTCAGAGTTAAACACTTTTAATTCTGTGTTAATATATGACTCTGATAAAGAGTCTTGATCTATCATGAATGCTATCTAGTTACTACTATAAATGGTCACTAGGGCATATGGTACAGTATTATATGTCAAATGGAGTGATATTTAGTGTTATTATAATAAAAATGTGTTTTTGATTAAGATTGTCTCTTGTGAATCTTTTTGGAAACACTTCTTCTCTGAATTCAAAATGAAATGTTTAACTGCATGTCTAGCCTTTCACCTGAAGTATTCAGTTTCTGTTTGTTCTTCATCTGTTAAGTCGAAATATCTGAGAACTGGTGGCGGGGGCAGCACTGACGGGGTGGCGTTTTATGATGATGGACGGTCCTGTTGTGAATATGGATTGTTAAAACTAGTCCATTTTAGAAAGAAAGTGGAGAGTGAAAACTTATTATCTACATATGTTTTATAAGAAGCTTGTACCATTTGAAAAGAAATTTGAGATTTTGATTTATCGGAAAGAATTGATTTTAACCGATATGCAACGCGACGGATGGAAGAGGGTAGGTTAGCCGAAACCGTATCTTCCCTATGCTCATGTTGAAGTAACTCATATCATACTCAAGAAAAGCTTTGGTCTAAGATTTGATCATTAACAGGAAGTTGGTAGATTTTAATTCATATTTAGAATTAACAAATGTAAAAGCGGTATCTGTAGAAAAGAGATCAAATGAGAATAGTTATTTGCATAACTTGGAACTGCTGATAATAAGTATGATCTTTCTTTTATTTTCTTTCTGGAAAATAATGTTCTGATCTGCTGTATGATCTTTCTTTTATTTTCTTTCTGGAAAATAATGATCTGATCTACTTCAGAGTTACGAAATCCTTCAAAACTAGACTTTACAAACAAAAGAGAAACAGACCGCAAAGAAGCAATGAAATTACAGAAAATGGAAGCTCATTTTGATCATTAACAAGTTGCTGAACAAAATAATGACCATAACCGCCAAAGGCACGACCTTAATCTCTGCTACTATATCAGGATCGAGCATTCTTGCTAGAACTTGTCTAGAATAAGATTATGCTGCTTTCAGAAGCCAGAATGACGGAAAAAAAGCTCACAAACTCAAATCAGATTCCGAACCCACAAACAACAGAGGAATGGGGTACCAGCAAGCAGACACTCAAATTAATAGCCTGCTGCATTATTAGTTATGAATCATGAAACAATCTTCACCCTGTTAAGCTTGATCTTGTCTCTCCACATCTTGTGCACTTGATGGTTCCGGGCAAATCTCCCTCGAATGCCGCCTGCGAGATGATGAATGGTCTCCACCATTCTGGCCACTTCCCTGGGAATTTGATGTCCCTGACTGCTTCAAACTACTAGTTCCTTCTACCCGGATGCTAGATGCTGCCGGCATAGCAGGCACATCTGATGAGCTCTGGCGCCAACTACCAAATAAAGCAGCATTCCAAGATCCTCTGGAAGAGGTTGTTCTGAGTCTAGCAGAGCTTGAACTCTCTTCCCTGACAACCTTCAAAGGGTTCTCTAGAGCCTTGAGGATGTATCTCATAAAGGGTCTCCTCGAGGGCTTCGGATTGAGGCAAGACCTAGCAACAATCGCCATTGCCCACACTTCTTCTAGTAGATCCTCGTCTATGATCAGAGATGGATCAATAATCTTTGTCACCATTTCCTTGTCATATATACTGATGTAAGGCAATATCTGATCTAACCAGTCCTTCAGTTGTGTGTCACTTGATGAACTGATACCAAGTTTTCCTGTTACCAGCTCAAGCAATATCTTCCCAAAGCAGTAAACATCATAAGCACATGTTGTTGTTAATGAACCTGATCACACATTAAACAAAATTCAGAAACAATTTGGATAGACAGTCAACTTCACACAAACAAAACCAGAGTAGTAGGCAAGCCACTGGCCTTCATGCGTTTTAATCTTTTCATTTTTTTCATCGATTGTGAGAAGCAAGTTTGATTACTCCTGAAGTTAAGTTTCAGTTACAGAAAATGCCAAATACTTTACCTTTTCCAGCTGATCATCAAAATGAAAAATTTTCAGAAACTGCACTACCTACCTAACTGGCACAAGCAACAACTACAGGTTTGTGTTTCATTTTGTTTAAACTAGAAGTCACAATAGCCCACAGCAGAACTTCACTAAGAGGATTACTGTCATGTTTCTTTGTGCTGAAACAAGCATAACCGAAAAACCAGACAATGAGGACTATGAAGTGAAGTAAACTGTGTTTATGAGATGGCACATTCCTGCCATGTTCCATTGTCCCGATAAACGGAGGTATCAAGCACTCATATAACCAACAAAAAATGTATCCCATGACTCCCAAGAAAGGACAGTTACAGGGATTGCCATATTTGGACACAAAAACCTCATCTCATCTATCAAGTGAAAAATATGAAGACACCCTTTAAGAGCAATGCCATATAAGCCAGAGGTCTGTGTGACCAAAGAAGTAGACAATGTATAACCTAAAGAAACCACAAGTTCTCTCAAGTTCAAATCAATTAAACCTTGTGACATGGTTCCCATCCCAGGCTTCAATACGAACAGAAAGATCTGGTACAATAACTTTTACTTTTGTGAATTTAAATCTGATTCTCTATATGGATATGAACTTGGTTATAAAAAAAAAAAGTAAAAGCAGTACATAGTTATACCAGTACATAAGTGATTTTGAAGCTAAAACTTTTAATGAATCATCAGGGTCAATTGTATATTCTTAGAAGCAGTTCAATACAAGAAACTACGTACCAGAAGTGCCTTGTTCCGAGGACCTGCACATAATAAAGGTCCAAAAGGTTAGTGAGAATATACACTAATCGTGGACACTGATATATGCCCATAACTGAGACAGAAACATGCCAGTGTCTTAAGTCTAAAAAGGACAATGCTTGCTGTTACTCTGTTGTCGTAGTCTTTCTTTTCGAAATATGAAACATCATTGAGAAGCAATGCCAATACACATGCCAAACTGTATTTAAGTAATGCAACTAATTGATCATCTCAAACCCTTTAACCTAACATCATTGATCACTAGAGCAAACAGATGAGCGTTTTTCACAAAATACTTACTGCGGAAATCGCAGCAATCTGGTAATTTTGCTTTGATGTGTATCCCCTTCTTGAGTACAGACTTCACTTAGACTCCCAAGCCGTACTTCGAATTTATCATCGAGGAGTATACTGCTGGCTTGAACATCTCTTTAACAACACCAAACAAAAGTAATTCAATGACTGAATTAAGTAATGTAGTGGAGAATTTAATGAATGTAGTTATGACGTGCTAGTGCAATAATTAACATAGCAATCAGCAGCCAGAACTCACAGGATAACCATTCCCAAAAGCTAGCTTAAAGGGTGGGAGAGTCCATAAGCCTATAAACTCCACATCAGTCTCTTTTATTATCGATATAGGACAATTAGACCGTAACATTCCACCACACTTCGCAGCCCAGGCACTGGCGGGCTGGCTGTACGCTAGACCTTTTCTAGGTCCAGCCGAATACTGCTAAACTGGCATCACCACCCACGCACCCACAGGCTAGCTATGTGCTAGACCTTTTCTAGCTCTAGGCAAACACTATAATACCAACGTCACCACCAGTGGGCGTCGCACGAAGACTTGAAGGAGTAATTTTAGCTCTTATTCCAATTGTTACAGTTCTTATGGGAGAACCATCCCCAAAAGTTAGCTTAAAGGGTGGAAGAGCTCATAAGCCTATAAATCCCAAATCAACCTCTTTTATTACCGTTATGAGACGATTAGACCGTAACAAGGGACTTAGTTGTTTTCACATTAAAACTAGCCCTTACCTGAACATACAAAATCTGACAACAGAATCGAAAACTATCAAATCTATTAACCACCAGTTGAGTGGAAAATCGTTTTCATATGATCAGGCCTCGTGGAACAGATTGCAGAAGCATTTGGGAAGGAATGATGTAACAAATTAGTCAGAAATCACTAGAAGGGAGCATTAAAGTCAATGGAAGCAAAAAGATAATCATGGAAAAGTGAGAATAACAAGAAGTAGAGAATACCTATGCACAATAGGTGGTGTACATTCATGATGCAGGTACGATAGACCTTCTGCAGCTCCAATTGCTATTTTCATTCTTGTTATCCAATCTAATGATTGCAAGTTGTCATCTTCTTGACTATTTTTCCTGAATAAGGAACTTGACAAATCCCCATTTGGCATATATTTATAGACCAGGAACTTCTCATTTTCATTCTCTAAGCAGTGTCCTAACAAGGGTACTAATCTAGAATGCAAAACCTTACCGAAAAAGTCCAATTCCAGTAAGTAAGATTCCTTTCTTATAGACTGCAAGTCAACCTTTTTCACAACAACAGGGATCCCACTTTCCAGGAACCCCTTGTAGAGATCACCTGAATGGCCATGTTTGATGAGATTCAAATCATTAAAATCACTAGTGGCCAGAAGCAGCTGCTGATATGTAAATGTGTCTCCTAAATTAGAAAAGTTTAGTGATGTTCCAGGTGGTTGGGGAGTACTCTGAGCAGGAACAGTTCCAGTATCAACCTCTCTTTCTTTTGTAGTACCCTTCTTCTTACGTATGCAAAAGAACAACACTATCAGTACTAGTCCCAAAAGCACTGTCAAGCCAACTCCTCCCAAAACACTTGCCAATATTATAACGTTTCTGTTCTTCTTCCCTGAAGCTTCTCTAGTTGGAGGTTGTGTGGAATTTGGTTGTCCAAAATCATCAAAAGTCAGGTTCCTTTCAGCGTAAAAGGATGTACATTCAAGCAAACTCCTCTGGTTTGATACATTTTGGAGACAATTACGAGCAAAAGATGCATTTTCACTTACATAATTGGGAACTTTTCCTTCAAAGTAATTACCAGATAGATCCATCAAACTGAACCTTCTTAATACAGGAGTCAGATTTCCATAGAACAAATTATAAGATATGTTCAGTTGAGCAGCAGTGGCATTGAAACTCGAACCAGTAATCGGCAGAGCTCCGGTAAAATTGTTGCCAGAGATGTCGAGCAGACTTAACCTGGGCATTGACCAGACCATATCAGATACAACACCGGTAAAAGCATTGTGCTTCAGAACCACAACATGAAACTGACTGGAAGAAGAGAACAGATTGACCGGCAAAGATCCATCGAGAAGATTGTTCCCAATCAGCATTCTCTGCAAATTTCTTAATCCTCGAAACTCCTCTGGAACTGACCCAGATAATGAATTGAAGCTAAGATCAAGGTCAACCAAGTTACCAAGTTGCCCAAGTTGAGCAGGTATCGAAGAAGACAAACTGTTGTTAGAAACATCAAGACTTGTCAAGTTCTGAAGCGAAGCAAACGATTCAGGAATAGATCCAGTAAGCAAATTCTGAGACAGATCAAGAACAGAAAGCCCCAACAGCTGACCCAAACTCGAGGGAATTATACCCGTAAAGTTATTATCAGATAAATAAAGAATCCTTAAATTTGTCAAATTCCCAAGGCTCCCAGGAATAGCATTGCGTATAGAACAGGAACGAAGATCAAGAACTTGCAGAGACACCAGCCTTTGACCAAACCAATCAGGCATAGAACCAGGAAGCGAGAATCTTGATGCGTTTAAGTAATTCAGGTGAGTCAGATTGACCAAAGCATCAACCGCAAATTGCGGGTTCCGTGAACCAATCCTCGTTCTTCGAAACCCAGAAATGTTAATCCCAGAAACACTGCGATTTTCACATTGAATACCTCTCCAAATTGAGCAAGGGTCAGCTTTTATGGGCCAGTCCTTGCCTCTTAGCCCCAAAGACGATCTCAGTTGAAGCAAAGCCCGTCTCTCAATGCGTGAACTCAGTGTCTGAACCTGTTCAAATGTGGGTTCTAACAGAAACAGCCATAGCAGGAAGGTGAACACCACTGTGTTCCGTTTATCCAACATGATTCATGAGAACTGAATCTCCGACTCTGATGCATATACTCTGCTTCTCCTATGAGCCCTGCCCACTAACCAAAATACCCTCCTGTCTAAAACCATGAACAAGAAACCAAAAAAGACACAACTTTAACCTTCGTAATGCAAGCTTTTGTTCACTTCCGTTCAAAACCAATCTGTACAACTCTTCCTCTCCACAATTCCAAGTTCTTCACGGGAAAAGAACAAAAAGGTAAGCTCCAGAAACAATCACTAACAAATAATTCCTGTCAGTTCCGGTAGATAACGAGGGAAAGAAAGCAAATGGCCAGTCAAAACGTGGAACTCTCTCTCTCTCTCTTTCTCTCTCTCTGTCAATTCCTATAGTTTCTTAAATACAGAGAAGAGGATAGAAAAAAGGAAAAACCTTTTTTTCTTCTTTGAGCTGGCTATTCATAAAGTAGAAAAATAGGGTATTGAAGTTATTGCATCAGTTGACAAGCACCCAAAAAGACTCGAGCTTGAGTTTGAACTTTAATGGACGGCAGGTGACTGTTCCGTTTCTGAACTCAACTCCGGCGATGTTGTTGATGTTTGACTTCCGATATTTGCGGTGGTGCCAGCAAGACTCTGAACGACTACTTCTGACACTTGCCCACTAGAATATACACTTCATATTTAGATCAGAATATTTATATCAAGATGAGTTGCTGACAATTTGGGTGTGATAATATTATTAGCACCTGCAAATGCATCAACAAACTCTCACAGACTAAATTTATGGGTATACAAAGTTGAACGTGTAAAGAGAGTGAACTTGTGTTCTTATTAAAGAGACCTGTCAGTGTCTGTTCTAGGAAAAAATGGGAATTGAGTGATGTTTGAGGCAGATCTCTTTGCCTTAAATAATTCTTTGGGAGTAGGTAACAATTACTGTTAACACTACAAGATAATAGTTTTATAGATAATGTTTCAAGTTCTGATCGGAAAAAGAAATCAAAACCTGCTCTAGTTTTATGCATGTCTGATTCAATCCAACAACAGTCACTCCTATCTGAGCATTGAACAGTTCATGTTTTGAGGTCGTATATCAACCAAAAATGGAGTATTTACACGAAGCAGTAACTACGGAGCATTGCATTGGTTGTTGCAGATGGGGCAGTTGGCGTTTCCGGGGGACAGGAATTCAGGATGTTCATAAGATCTTGTACTCTCTGAATGAGAAGCGGTGTGATAAGGACTTTGAATCGCTAATATGTATCTTTCCGTAAGATTGCTTGATATCATTACTGTTTGATTTGATCTGGATTGTTTGACATGATTACTGTTTGATCTTGGAATTTTTGGTAAATCGAAACACCTTCTTCTGGGCACGATGAAATCTAGAAACCGGCCATAGCCTGTTGAGGTTTGCTAGGGAGTTGCAAGAGATATTGGAATAGATTTAAGCAATATTATATATAATTAAAGATATTATATTTTATCTTAAAGTTTAAAGAAAATAACTTATGACCTAAGTCGCTTGATTTATGTAATTTTAAGTAATTTTGACAACATTTTTATTTTTAATTTTTCAAAAATAAAATTACTTTTTTTTTCAAACGAAGGAATCCGCAGCCGCTATCCTTTAGATAGGCATTAGGTAAATTTCCGGATTACTTTTAGAATACAATAAAACTTACGTGACATAAACATAGCATAAGAATTAATTAAATATTATTAATACAACGATTCAGCTAAACTCTTAATCTCATAGATCAACTAAACTTAAATTGAACTGATAACTTAAAATAATTATAATAAATTATTAATTTAAATTTAATTTAATTATTATAAGTGAGATTTTAAAATTCGGTTGAATTATTATATCAATAATATTTAATTTGGTTAATATATATGTCACATGTATTTTATCTTTATTTACTTGAATTATATAAGACTCTATATCTTTATCATTTCTAATATACAAATTCACAAATCTTTGTTCATCAAATTTAATAAATCTAAATCCGATACAAAAAAATATTAAAAATCATATCAAATTCAAATAAAATTATGCATAATTAAAAATATGAAATTTCAACTTAAAACTTGGACAATACGTTATAAACCCTAATTTTATATATAAATCACTTTATTCTTATATTATAACACGAGACAATTCAAGTGATAGAGTCATGCCCTCATTAATCATTTTACATATAAACAGTTAATACTAAACAACTAATTTTACTAAATATCTTTTTCTGCTCGTTAAATTAGTTGATATAATCTGCTATCAACTAACAGATAATGTAATCCGCTGATTACTAAATAGGGCTTAAATCAACCTTTTACCTTTTGATGAGCTTAATTATAAAAATTGTAAACTGGTTAATTTTTAGTTTAATTTATTTTAATAATTTTTATTATTAAAAATCTTATATTTAATTGTAGGTGTAGGTTTTTAAATAATGAAGATTTACATATCTGACAGACTCGGCTGTTTAATACAAGTTTCAATTCTGGGGCAGAGTTTGGTTGGGGCTTGACTTGCAAGTTAACGCCCAACTGTTTGATTTGGCACGTTCTTTGTTTATAATTACAAAATAATTGCATTCATTAAATGTGATTTCACGTGTTCTTCACTTCTTTGTCTATAATTACAAAATAATTGCATTACAAAATTATTTTTATTAAGTAAAGATATTATTTTATAAGAAATTTATTTTTATATTTTACAAAAAATATTGAAAACAACATCTTTATTAGTTAGAAGTAAGTTTGAGTATGTGTAAAAAAATTTAAATTCGAGATTGTTATATGTTGTATATTAAATAATATTAACTTTTTTTAATTCGTCAAAAAAATAACTTTTTTATAAACAAAAGAACTCACAGCTGCTATCATTTAGATACGCACTGGGTAAACGTTCGAATTGACGTAATAGCCCGCAAATCACGCCAACCGGCCACTCCGCGCTAGGCAAGCTTTGTACGATAGGTCAATCAAGAGAGCGTAAATAAGGAGATTCGAACGCAGGACCTTTTGGCCCCATACCTGCCACTTCACCGACTTAACTATTGTTTTATAAAAAATATCTTGTATATTAAATAATATTAACCACTATGAATATTCATTAATTCTTAGTTACAAAACCTTTTTCACTTATATTTCTTAAATAGATTGAATTACATGACTATTATTTTAGTGATTTTTTTAATTATTATAATGTATAGTAATTAAATTATTTTTATGTATAATAAATTATTTAATATATACTAATCAATTTTGTTTAAAATGAATACTAAGAACTTTTTTATTAAATTTTATAATAAAGGTTTTAAAATATTTTTATCTCATGAGTAATTTATTAATTTTTATTTTTAGAACACAAATATGATTTGGAAACAACTCCTTTCTAATTAAGAGTAGGACTGCTTTCTACTAAATCTTTCTAAATTTTGTCATTTTGTGTGTCTAAGGGTTTATTTTATTGTTTAAAACACAAATATAAATTAAATATAAAGTAGTGGCTGACGTGGATGGAGTCGTCGGCTTTAATGTGTTAACGTGTCAAAATCATCAAAGTCAGTAAGTCAACCACTACGGCCGTTTACCAATTTACACGTTCTTTTGTTTCCCTTTCTCTCTCTCTGTCGGGTGCCACGTCATTCTACATCATCCCCCACGTTGTTCGGCCTTTTTTGGATAAACATAGATTTATTTAATATTAAGCAATTATTTATATCACAATTTCGTACAAAACCATTTTTCGAAAAAAAAAAGAGCAAATTTAATTTAAATAACAATATAGAAGCTAATTTTTTTTAATAAATATATTAAACTTAAGCAATATATACTTAATTAAATTTTATTGAATTAACTCGGTATTAAAAATAATTGATTGCACTATTAAATTTAAATTTAAATATATTAAAGAATAATTTTAAAAAATTATGCTATTTGCAATCATATATCATACAATTTAAGTGGTTATTTCAAATATTTATATTATAAAAAGCTTTTAAAAAAGCTTTTGAAAAATAAAATTATCTATTTAAAATAAAGAATAAGTGTTAAAACGAGTTTTTAATTAAATTATTTTTCTGAAAATTACTCATTTATGGTTTAATAATTTGAAAATTATACTCTTTTTACAATATTTTATTCTATTCATTAATCATTTTAGTGTTAAAAATTGTTAGATTTTAGCTTATTCTTAAAATAAAAATTAATTGATAATATTTTGATAATCAAGTTAGTGTTTGTATCAAAATAACTCTACTTTTATGGATTTTGCTTGAGTTGGAGCCCCCACAAAAGTATTTTAATATACAATTTGGTTCAGTCGGATTTTGTTGGACTGGAACATCATCGTTTTGATCCATAATTCTGAAAGGTTGCAACTAAAGGATTCCTGCAAAACAAATAAAGACACTCCGGGGGTTGTTTCCCGGAAGGCCCCTCCGACGCTCAAGTTAGTATTTTCGTAAAGAGTGTAATCA
>JAOSBL010000211.1:35164319-35195268 GCA_027568915.1 Erythroxylum roraimae
CTGTAGATTGCCACTAGGTTTAGGTCTTTACGTCGATCATTGAGTCTGCATGGGACTCTAACATCTGATAGGCCGAGTGGGCTGGGTCTAGCACAGCCGACCCAACCACAATTTAATGAAAAAAAAGGAGTCAACAGTGAGGTTAAATGTTTAACTTATTACAACAATAACAATTCAGTAAAAATTTCGCTAATATGTCAGATCTTGAGAGGTTTAGTAGTATGCAACCTCACCCCTAACTAATAGAGAGACTGTTTTCGAATGATTTACATGAAAAAATAATTAAAAATAAAAATTTTGATTTATTATTGACATTTATTAAATAGCCATTGCAAATTTCTTATTATTTTGTTTTAAATAGATTTTTACTTTTATTGCTAAAATATTTATTCAAAAAAATTAAACTACACAATATAGATAAATTAATCCAACTAAATTTAAATGAAGAAATACTAATCTAAAATCAACGTATTTAGTCGATAAGGCTCTTCATTTTGTAGAGGTCCGAAAAGGGTCTTAATACACATAACATTTTTTTATATTTTTACGATGAGACTCCTTCCATGACTTAAACCTATAATCTTTACAAAAGAGCAGGTTCACTGATTAATTAATGACTCACCCTAAAAGTAAAAGTTTCGGCTTTTCTCTATACTTTTTTATTTGGTCTTAGACCAGGTATCTATCTGCGGATCCAGTGACTAATCCTCTCGCTGGTTTATAGGCACTTCACAGAGTGGGACAGCTGGCTCGAGGATTTAAGGCTGCTCTATACCCAAAGCCAAAGATCAAACCCTTGATCTTTAGTTAAGGATAGATGAGTCCCTTCCACTCAACCACACCCTTTAAATTTTCTATATACTTTTACCAAATCCACGATTAGAGCCTTTTTAATGTAGCCTTTTTCGGGTATTATGCTAATGAAGATTTATCTGTAAACTTTATGCAATCACGTTATGCATGACTTTTATAAAGTACCGTTCTAAGTGCTCAGCACGCATGTTATGTTGTTGCCTTATCTACGCTTACTCTCTATTAGCCATATTTAGAAATTTTAGAGATGGCAATCTGACTTAATGGTCGGCCTGAAATCACTCACTTATATTATAATTAGTTGAAATTTAAATTGAGTTTGAATTTAGAAAGTAAACTCAAAGTTTGACTTTTCAAAATAAGTATAACAACAATATCAACCTCAATACATAAGGCTCTTCGTTTTACGAAAATAAGAAAAGAGATATTAATTATACGCAGTCTTTCTTTTATATTTTACAAAGAAACTATTTATGTAACCCGAGCCTGTGACCTTTTAATCACAGAAAAGTAATCTTATAAATTATTCAAAAATTCGCCTTCTCTTATCTCAAAATACCAATTTTTAAAAATAATTTGAACGATTTTGAGTCCAAATTAAAGTCGTATGACTTAAGCTTGACCAAATTTTTAATTAGGTCCTGATGTAATCCTATGTATAATCATGTCTATTTAAGATTGGATGAAGATAGGAAGAAAAGAGGGAGCCTCCTAAATAAGGTATTTAATACTAACAAAGCTTAAACTAAACAGTTTGTTTAGATAACTCTTAAGACAACAAATCCAACAAAGAACTTAGATGTCGTCAACTACCACACGCTTATTTGATTATAAAAGCAAAGTTAGTGCCCGTGTTATAGAACATAATATTAGGGTATAATGTAGAATCACATCAACCCAATGACTCTGGAAAATAATATGGTCGAGTTAAGCTTAGCGTTTGTTTGGATCGGTTTATATCAGTAGAGCTTTTGTCAGTATAGCTTTTTTTAGAAGAGCTTTTATAAGAAATCAGTTGACTGTTTGGTTGTTATTTAAGAAAGAGCTTTTTTTAAAGAGCTTCATACACTAGACTATTTGACAACATAAAAATAAAAAACACTTTTAATTTCAACTGTATTTTATTTTGTAATAAAAATTATTTATGCATATAAATATTATTTAAAATATATTAAACAATATGCAAAGGACAATATATTAATTATTATATAATTTTAAACCATATGAAACATAAATGAAAATATATCTAACCAAATATTTTATATAGATTATAACATAAGTAAAACTAATATCAAAAATAAATATTAAAACATATAAAAAAGCCAAATAATATTATATAATTCTCAAAATAAACGTAAAGATAAGTTTGTGGGTATTGTGGGAATTATGTGTAAAACATAAGGACAAAAGAGACTAAAAAATAAACTCATTAATTTATAAGAAAAATCTACTAAAAAAGTGTTTTTATATAAACTTCAAATTTGAGCTTCTTAAAAAGCTGTATTTTAGCTTCTAAAAAAACTATAGCTATTAAAAAAGTGCTTTTCTCATTTTACAGTCAAATACTCATTTAAAAAAAAAAACTTGCGGTGAAAAAAGTGCTTATTCACTCTCCAAGAGCTTAACCAAACAGGCACTTAATTATCCTACAAAAGCTTAGCTAGCTAACGTTAGGAATGGTAAAAAGTGCAATTAGAGTCGGGTAAAAGTTAAAGGATCTAATTCGAATTTTAGATTTAAGTTCAATATTTTCGATATAATTCAACTCAAAATTTAAAATTTTATATAAAATAATATCATTTATAATTTTAAAAATAAAATAAATTTAATTAAAACCCGTCAAACTTTATAACGAAGTTGAGCCGAAACATAAAATTTCAAATTGGTATTAAACTTGAGCAAATCCTAACCTAACCTAACCACTACCGTCCTAGGGCTGCCATTATTGTTATGCAAGATTAAGACTAATAATCATTGATCAAGTATGTTTCATACTTGCTTGCAAATGATTGATGTTGGATGTGTAAAGGGCTAATCTCGCATGGTTTCAACTTTAGTTTGATGCCTCAACCAATTCATTTGTTTAATTTACAATTAAATATATTTGGCCTTTTATTTAAATTATCATTATTGCATAATTCTTTTCATTATATTCTATTAATTTTTCATATCTTTTTATTTAAAATAAAATGGAATTGAAAATTTTAAATCACGATGTAATCTCGTTTTATAGTCGTAAATAAATATTAGCGAAATGATTTTTATTTTAGTCGGGATAAATAATAATTTTTGACATAGAATAATTAAAACAAATAAGAGCTATATTATAAAAAATCAAATATAATTAAATCTTTAATTTAAGGAAACCCTTTAACTCAAAAGTTTTAAATATTTCAACTTTTTTAAAATTCAGGTTTAATTTATAAAAATTATATGTATAATTATAATTATAATTATAATATCTTTTTTACAAAAGAAAAAAACAAAACTAAATCAAAGCTTTTGGAAACACTGCACTGTGCGCATCTCTCCGAAGAAGCTCCTAGATGCTAAAAGGTGGCTCCTGTAGGATATGAAGGCCCGGACGTAAAATGCCAGTGAGGCGAGCGAAACTGTCTGCGCACTGGTTCCCTTCCCGAAAAACATGCTGAATTTGAGTCGTCCACTCTCAGTGCAAAAGTTGGTGGATACCTGCCACTAAAAAAGAAACATCTGTCAATACGGTGGGGGGAGCAGAAAAAAGATTAATAACCTCGAGTGAGTCCACCTCTACCATCACTCGTCTAAAGGCTAGTTTTCAAGCCAGTATGAGGCCTGAGAGCACCCCCCATAACTCTGCAGCTAATGGCAAGCCCGTCCCGAGGTGTTGCTGGAGCTCCCTTGTCAGTCCCCATTCCAATCACGAATAAGCCTCCCAGTGGAAACCCTATTGGAGCCCGGGGTCACTGCTCCATCAGAATTGACCTTTACCCAGCCGGCTGTATGCTTAGCTCACCCCACGAAGGAACCCACTAGAAGGCCTTGCGTTGGAAACACACAATTTTCCATGGCCCTAGCGCAGGCGATCCACCCCACGTAATCCATGATAGCTAGGTGGCCCTCGTCCGGCCAAACAAAACCCAGCTCAAACAAGCTGCTGCTCCACCATTTCTAAAGGAGCCAACAAGTAATGCCAAAGATCGTGGTTTACGCGTCCTGGTACACCTGCATATGTTTCGTAAGGTTAAAGGTCAACCAGGTCGCCTCCTTCTGCTGAAAGAATCCCAGATCGACCACTTCCTGAGGAAATTTTCGCCATATAGCTTGCACTCGCGTACAATCCCGCATCATTATAATATTAAAACGTTGTCCTTTTTATTTATTTATTTATATTTTTTACTAATATAACGTGCATACCAGTGCTATTCATTAGCTACATCAACACACAATTAAGAGTATTAAATTAAAGAGATCTGATCCAATCAATCTGAGCAGTAGCTAAATGCAGTCGTCGACCAGTGAAGGAGAGAGAGTGAGAGAGGGCTTTGGGGCTAAGACCATAAGCCCACAACCATAAAACGGCCTAAGTTGTTTAGTAATGTGGTTGAGGCCTTTATAACATGGCCTTTAAAAGTTTTAAATAAAATTTGAAATTCAGAAAATTGTTCCATATAAGCCTTAAAATTTAAAAATAAAATCGAAAAAAGTCTAAAATTTAATTGAAATTTAAGTTGTTATTATTACTATATTTTTTTAAAAAAATTTAATTCTAAATCAAATTTAAGTTGATTCCATTCAAATAATTAGCTATATCAACAACAACAACAACAACAACAAAAGTTCCGTTAAAACGCATGATTTGGAGAGGTCTTATAGTATACAACCTTATCCCTAATTAATAAAGAAACTGTTTTCAATATAATTAATTGTATCAATTAGTGCCAATTCAAAAAAGTTATTAATACGGTAACTAATTTAAGTTAATTAAATTAATTTCATGAGGCAAAAATTACAAAAAAGAAACAAATTTAAGTAAATAAATTGGGTTTGAATTAATTAGTTATTTTTAATTCTAATTAATTATCACTTAGTAGTCAAAATATAGAATAATATAAAATCCGATCTATTAAATTTATTAAATTACAATTTCAAATGATTCAAGTTCTATTTTTTAAAATAACGCTGATTTAATTTAACTTCAAATGTAATATCCATTTGTAGAATAAGACAAAAGCATCGTTATAAATGATTTAGGTAGATTTTGAACTAAATTCAAACCGTCTCCTAGAAGGGTGGAACTGAATTGGGTTAGGAACATATCGAGTCCGGCCCAAATACTATTAGGTAGTTGAGTTATGATAATCAGTTCAATTTTTTAGTTTGATTTATTTTAATAACTCTTATTGTTAAAAAATAATTAGTTGTTAATTAATAGGTTAATTTTTATAAATTAATAAGCTATTATAAACAAAAATAAGTCAATTACTTTTTATTTAACAATATATTTTTAATTAAAATTTAAATTCTTTAATAGATAAGTACAATAATTTTTAATTATATTTTAAAATTTTTAATTATATTTATTTTTTATTTTATTACTGTCTAATATTATTTAAACATGTTAATCCTTAAATTTTTAATTTTACTAATTTAATTTTCGGTCAATTTTAAAACATTGATTAAGATTTTTTCTAACAAATATGAAAATGGGTCGCCGACCAGTTGTTATTATTTTTATAAAAAGTAAAAAAAACTTCATTTTGTGCGTTCCAATCCCAAGACAGCCCCAACCCATGGTCTAATTGGGTCAAATAATTTTAACCCGTGATCCGATCAATTTGGGTCCAAATTGAGTCGAATTACACTTACAATCCCTATTTCCCGGGTTCTGAAAAAAAGGAAATTGCTTTTAAAAGCCAAAAATATCTGGAATATGAGTAGGACGCAAATTAAAGAGGTTTCAAAATATCTATCTAGTCTTTATCCACAAATATCTGCCAAAAGCGCGTGAATGTGGACCCCACCAAACCCCCCCGTTTGGGTTGATACGAATATTCTAAACCCTCACTGCGGTTTTTCCTATTCAGACCCCTGGATAAACCGCATTAACACCAGTTAAGTTGGCGATATCCTCAGCTAAGAATACGCATCTACCTGTAACCAAACAGGGGTGATCCTTCCCTAAAGTAGCCCTAATCAAGCGCTACTCGCTATAAAAGGCCGCTTTCAGTTCCCGTCTTGGTTCACTTTATACAGCCTCTCTATTTCTTTGAAAATACCCTTTCGATAATGGCTTCTGCAGATGTTGAGTTTAGGTGCTTCGTTGGCGGCCTTGCTTGGGCCACCACAGACCAAGTGCTGATGGAGGCCTTTAGTCCCTACGGCGAGATCATCGATTCGAAGGTCCGTTTGCGACTGATCGGACGTGACCGTACCCGATTCGGCGCTATCTCGATCCCAAATCTGTGATCTGTTTCTGTTACTATTAAATCTGTGTTACTGTTCTTATTATGTTACTAATCTGCCTATCGGTACGTTCATCTTCATCCTCTGGGCGAAGATCGATCGATTTTTGTTTTTCTAATATTTATTTTGTATGTCTGTCGTTCAACTTATAGATCTGATCTCATCTGGATGTTTTTGAGCAGATCATCAACGATCGCGAGACTGGAAGGTCGCGCGGATTCGGATTTGTGACTTTCGACAACGAGAAGTCGATGAGGGATGCTATTGAGGGCATGAATGGTCAAAATCTCGACGGAAGGAATATAACCGTGAACGAAGCTCAGTCACGAGGTAACGGTGGCGGAGGAGGCGGTGGATATAACCGCAGTGGTGGTTTTGGAGGCAACGGTCGCCGAGAAGGAGGTGGTGGTGGTCGTGGTGGTGGTTACAGCCGCGGATATGGAGGCGGTGGTTATGGAGGAGGTGGTTACGGTGGTGGACGTGACCGGAGCTACGGGGACGGTGGATCTCGTTACTCGAGAGGCGGTGCGTCGGAAGGAGCCTGGAGGAACTAGAGACGTTAGATCTAGTTGTGGGTTGCTGTTATGATTAGTATCGTAGCGTTTGTCTGTTTGGTTTGCTGGTATTAGGCGTTTCGAGTCAGATCGGTGGTTGGTTCCCCTTGGGTGGTTGCTTGTTTGTTACTGTGTTAGTTTTGACCGACGGTTACTTTTTTGAGTATTTTGTCATGAAAAGAAAATTGAAGAAAGTGATGGAATGAAGTACAGATCTTCCTTTGATACTATGTTTTTTTTACAGCATTTGAACTTAGTGAAAAGTATCAAACTATAAACAAATCGATAGATGGTGATATATAGTAACCATAGTTGGAAAGACTTCACAATTGGACCTCGGCCTGGGTTAAGGTTAGGCAGGGCTTGGTTTTCTCGGCCTGACTTGCCTTCACTGGGCTGGGCCTGGACAGAAAATGTCGCGTTCAAAAGTTTTAAAAATAAGATGTAGGCCGCCCAGGCCTGAGATTACATGCCCGGCCCGGCCTTGCAGACAAAATATATATATGTTAATATGATTTGATAATCAAACGAATTATTTTGTTTGAAAAATAAATGATTTATTATTTAATAAATAATTAGTAAATCATATTGTAATTTTAGAGTAGTAAACGATAGAAAAGACAAGATGGATACAAAAGTTAGAAGTGAATGACATTAATAATGGACTGTTAGATAGTTTTGCTGTTTATTAAAAATATTCGGTAAAATGTGAATGACATTAATAATGGATTGTTAGATAGTTTTGCTGTTTATTAAAAATATTTAGTAAAATTAGCTGTTTAGTATTAGTTGTTAATATGTAAAATAATTTATAAGAGTATAATTTTTTAAAAAATTATAAGGGCATAAATAATATTGTTATAAAAATTTAGATTTAGATATTTAATTTTATAAAAATTAAGGGCTGTTTGTTTGTTTGTTTTTGTTTTTGTTTTTGTATTTTTGTTTTCAAATTTAATAAAAAATTTGTTTGAGTTTTTATTTTTGTTTTTAGTTTTAATTTCTTCCAATTTTCAAAATTTATTATGTTTAATAAATTAAAAATATCTATAATTATAGTATGACACAGATGTGATATATAGTTGTTATATACTAAAAATATTAATTTGATGTGGCTCTTTATATTCAAAAACTTAATATAATGGTATTTTAAAATATAAACTAATATTATAAAATTAAATAAAGATTAAATAGTTTAATTAACCCCTTTATTATATTCTTCCAAACTTCACAACATAATTGTACGATTAAAAAAACCAACTTTGAAAATACACAGAGCAAAAGTAGAGAGTAAAATGGAGAGCAATACTGTCATTAGGCAAACAACTAATTCCAAAAACTCCTCTTATGGAACTTTTAGAAATCAGCTTATTGAGGTTAAATAAGCTAATTGTTAGACCCCTAAGTCCAAACTGCGGGATCATGCAAGTGTTGGCAAGCCTTGGCCAAAGCTTCGCATACAGGTCGACATGAGGAAGACGTATTGACGAGGGAACAAGGCGAAGTCTTACGAGTTGGCAAGCAAAATCCGAGGAACTTCCGAAATAGGTGAGGGATACGAGAAATATCGTCAAAGATCTTAAGAGCAGGTGAGATTTGATAAGCGTGGGCACACGTAGGTGTTCATTAGCGGAAATCTTCTACGAGACGTGAGATTCGGATGCGAGGCCTCGCGAAGTTGGCAAACTAACTCATGCGAAACCCGAGGGTGCCCAAAGGCATACAATCAAGGAAAGGCGCATAAGCACTTCGGTGAGGCATGTCAAAGGTATGTAAAATATGTGAGGTTTTATACTAACTTGGATTGTGATTTGTACTTAATCATGGAGCGACGAGACTGCACTATGAGTGAGCTTGATCATGGAAGATGGACTTGTCCATGGACGTGCATTGATGGACCTATATGCCGATAGGCCTTGGTGACTTGGAAAACACATTAGCAGTGACATGACAACTGTGGATGATGTGACAGATAAGATCAAAGTGGATGAATATTAGCTTTAGGAGATAAAGATCATGTGAAAAGGATCATTTGAAGATAGAGGAGATCTTCGTGAATAAGGATAATCATTTTTAGATAGGGTAATCTTTTATCTTGTTAATGTAATATAACTTAATCCTATTAGATAGAGTCCTAATTGGATGAGGATGCCATCTGTTTGTTAGTTTGATGTAATTTAATAAGGATAAGATTGTGATCTTAGCTAGTAGAATTCTATTAAGATTCTAACTTAGTCATCTAGAGTAGCCTATAAATAGCTCATTAGAGTTGAGAACTAAGAATTCAATCATTGAGTTATCCACTCATTGAAAGAAATCACTCAGATGAGAGAGCTTTTAGGGGGGTTCTCATTGTAAGGGCTTCGAGTAGGGAGTTCCTTGTAAGTACTTCGAGAAGAAAGTAATTGTATCTTTTGTTAACATTTTGTTGAGAGTTAATGAAAGATTAACTTTGGCTATTTATTGTATCACTTATTGCTTTCTTTACTCTATTGTACACTTGTGTTATTTTATGAGAGAAACACTTTAAACATTTCTGTGTGCGTGAGGTGTTTGGGAGCTAACGGATTTGTTCAACACTCTCTTACTCTCTATTGACTATGTGTGGATTGTTGGCCTGACACAGTCGATAGAGAATTAAAATTAGGTTTTATAATCATTGTCAACATATTTGGGAACCTAATGGATCTCACATATAGAATGGGTTGAAGAGAGCAAAGTTAATTTAATTAAGTTGGACTTGATTGTAAAGTTTGAGAAACTTTTATGATTAAATATGAAATATTTAATAAATGATGATCAATATCAAATATTGAATCTTATAAGGGCATAATTGGTATTTAATTAGAATTATTTATGATTCTAATTAAAGTTTAATTGAAATTAGACGTCCAAAGCTTATTATAAATAGGCTTAAGTTCTATGGAGCTAACACTTCTTGCTTAACCCTCTCTGTAAGAGTTACAGAGTTCTTTTAACTCATTATGTAGATACCGTTAGAGGCCGGACATTTGTGCAGCTACGGTGGTCGAAACAGATCGATTTCGGGAACGGTTCGAGGGATACAACAAGATAAAGATCAAGTTTCGGAATAAGGTACGAATTAAATTTCTGATTTATTATAATTTGTGTTGATCAATTTATAGAATTAAATAGATCTTGATTTTTACGAAATCAAAAATCAAGAAAAAATTTCGTGATTATTTCACTACAGTTGGGATTAGATCTTAACCCGATTTCCCAACACTCTCTTACTCTCTATAAACTTAGTGTGGATTGTTGCTTTCTTGTGATTGTGTGTGGACTATCGCTATCTCTAAAGTGTTGTTATTGTCCTACATTTGGGTGCAGTTGGGAGTATCCATCTCTTGCGATTGGGAGGTGAGTTCATCTCATCCTAAGTTAGATTTTAGCTATTTGATCTATTATCACAATCCTCTTCCTTTCTAAATTTCTCTCATTTTTTTATGAGACAAATTCTTTTTAAGTCATTTGTTTAGGTCTACTTGGTGGAGCTTTGGGACTTAAGCTTCGGAGGAATGAGTGACAATAAGGGTGAATTTGTCCCGAAGAATTCATTTCTTAAACCTAAGATTGTCCTATAGTTATTTTTATGCTCAAAAGTTAATTCAATCTTAATCTAAATTGGTTGAGTTTAATTTAATTAAAATATTAAGAAAATTTAACATTAAAACATGTGTTATTTATTTTAATTAAAGTTTAACAAATTAAAAAATCAATGTCATATTTAATATTTTTGATGGGTTATACTTATTTATCATTTGTATTTATATTAGTTTATACTTATTTATCTAGTAGGTATGTTTACATTTAACTATAAAATTTTAAAAAATAGAACGTTTAAATTATTAGTTAATTCATAAAAATTACCTTGCATGAATTTTTATTTAATAGGGAGAGACGTGAATATTAAATAAAAAGTATTTTATATCGATCGTATTTAAACCAATGTTTAAAAAACCGAATCAGAAGTTAAATCAGTACGACAAGAGATTTAAGGCTTGATAAGTTTAACCAGTATTAGGCCGTCATAAAATCGATTAAAAATAAAAATAAAATTAAAAATTTTGAAACATAATTGAAATAAATTGTTCTTATCTATCAAATAATTTAAAATTTAACTAAAAAAGATATTATTAAATAAAATTTATTTATTTATTTTACTTTATAAGAACTTATTAATTTACTAAATTGTCAATTGATTAATAAATTGATCGTCTTTTAACAACAAGAGTTATTATAGTAAATCAAATCGGAAGGTTAAAACCGAACTGAAAAATTAAACGATTCAAAATTTTTATGATTGAATCGATTGAATTTTTTAATCATTGATTAGAGTATGAAGTGTAAATTATACAAATAATAAATCCAAAGAACCCTCCAATATTGCACTTGTTTGTATATCATTAAATGTTAATAAATCTAAAATTTTAGAAAGACTGGCTTATATTTAAATTTTAATGAGTGTAATTAATTTTAATAACTCATTATACATTGTTCTGTATTTCTATTTTTATTTTTAGCTATTAGTTTATAATATAAAGCACGTTTGATTGTGTATTAGTATGGTTTTATTTTACTATTTTGGTAACAATAATAGATGAAAATTAAATAAAAGCTAAAGTAAATTAATTTTATTATATTTCCTTTAAAATAAAATAAATAAGTATAAAATTATTTATAAACTAATAGTTATTTATTAATATATGAATTTATAATATGTATTTATAAATCAATGTTATTATTTACAATAAAAGTTTGATTTAAGCTTTTATTCAGTAAATAACTATTTTATTTACTTTAAATTTATGTATTTAATATATTTTAGTTTAAATTTTTTTATTGCAAAATATTTTCTAAAATTATTTAAATTAATTATAAATTAAATTAAATTAAATAATTAATTGTAATATTCATAATTTTTACTAATAATAATATCAAGTTATTAAATAATATATCTTATTTGATCATAAAATCATATTTAAAAAAGAAAATAATATCAAGGAACCAAAACCAAAATTATTCATAATTTACAAAAATAAAAAAAATAAATTTAAAATAAGAAACGAGAAAATCAACCAAATAAATTTTATTAGTAAAAACAAAAATTAAAAATAAAAGTGTAATGAAACAGATTAACTATTAAAAAAATCAAAATATAAAAATATATATTTTAAAATTAAAAAAAACGACTTATACTTAATTTCACAGTTTGATTAGCTTTAACACCCCATTATGCTCCATTCTATAATAATAATAATAATAATAATAATAAGAACATGAGTTCGAATTTGAAATCTCTTCATTGTGGATTTATAATCAATTAAATATAACATAACCTATACTCAATTACATGCATATTCTTATGAAGTATGAAAATTTTAAACCAAAAGGTTTGTGTTTAGGTTCGGTCCTGGCCGAAGCTCGATGGAGCTCAAACCTCTAGACTTGAGCCTAAGTTTAATCGGATTTGGACAGTCCAAAACTCGATTAGACCCGAATAAATATATAATTTTTAATTTTTTAAAAATAAAAATATTTTCATTTTATTTAAAATGATATTGTTTACTTAAAAATTTTAAATTTTGAATTGAACTGTCAGTCAATTTAAGCTAAATTCGCTATAAGACCGAATCCAGCAGATTTTAGTAAAGGGTAGTTCTAAAGTCAAAGAAAGAAAAATCACTAAGAGAGTGTGTGGTAGAAAATCAGCAAGACTATGCTCAAAATTTTTTGTGAAAGATATGATTTTTGGCATTAGACTGGACCATTACTTATATGTAGTGTTTTCATAAATTAATGTACCCTTTTAACATCTTATCCAACTTATATACAAACCACAGATGTGTTTATCAGTTCAGTAACACTCTCTATAATAGACATGTTCTCGTCTAGCTAAATGGACCAACTGAAATTGTATCATTCCCCAAAATTATCCAGAGATTCCATCAATGAAGATCGCCTTTCCTTGTAGCTTAGGACCAACATAGGTGGAGTATTATTTGCCATGCAAGAAAACTTCTGATTCCTACTTCTGTGGGCTCCTGATGAACAAAGATCTCATTTTACTAGAATACAAAGTTCAATGATTTAATGGAGTGTCTTTTTTATGAACTTGGCAAGGAAAAGAACTTGTTTTGGAGTTCATGTAACACCAACTTCTTCTCCAACTTGCAGTGAAAGGACCACATTGAGAAAAAGAAGCGAGTCCTGAAGATTACTAAGCATATGGTTTTGTTTCTCTTCCTAAAGATTCCAGGAAAGTTGCTGCAGTAGTTTTCAGCTAATCATCACAACTAGCCCCATTAGTTTGTGGCCAGAAATACTATGATTTTGACTCCTGCAACTTGGAAACTAAGGTCCATATCTGTCTTCTAAGGTACCATAATGATGAGTTTTCCACTACTGTCCAATGAGAATATGAAAATAGATTCTGTAAGAAAAAACTGAAAATTTGCAGCAAAACATAAGTAACCTAAGATAAGAAACATAACCAAATCTTGGAAATTTGTTCAACTTTTTGAATTCTACTTTACAGAAGGAAAAAAAAGTTTCTGAAACAAAGGAGCTTAATGTTTTAAGTTCTCTTAGTTCTTAATGTAGTAGCCAGATTACGCAGCCAAAATGTTCAAAAGTATCTTTTCCATGCCAATCTCCAAGCTGTGACAGTTGAAAGATATGTGCCGTTTGTAAGATTTTAGTATGGATAGGTTCATAGGTAGGGGCTACTCAAACCAGCTTGTGGTCTGAAGCCATTGTATCACACCACAAACCAGCCTCAGAATGTGTCTGTAATGCCTTCTCCATGCATTTTTTTAACCTTTCTTCGACCTGATATTTTCTTGATGGAGACATGGTATGATTAAGCAGAAAGTCCATCCATTGCTTGTCTTAATGCATGTAAATCTATTTCAACACTGCTGCAACAAATTATGAATACCATACCGAAACTCGTACCAATTCTTAGTACCGGTTTCCCCCTGATATGGGATACCGGTCGGTTCGATACGGTATTCAAATATCAGCAGAGTTTTTAATTGAGCCTGCCCCTACACGAAATTTAACATTCAGTAGGGAGGGTCCCAGCAGCTTAAAGCTAAGGTTAGGTTTCATAATGTTGACATTTTCCAAGAGATAAGAACCTAAATATAATCATTGTCCGGAATCAAGCAAGCGTGCTACTGTACTTGGAGTATTGTCCAGGACATAGTACAATTGTAAGATCATGTATCTGTAACGAATTAGAAGACAAAAGTGATATTTTTCTTTACCCTTGTTATCAAAAACAGAATATATAGATTGTGGTGCACATGTGAAAGTTGAATAATATAGTTTCACATAATCACAGGGTTGATCTTGCTTTTGCAGTTGGACCTACCAAACGGTCCTGTTTACAAAAAATAGAACTAAAGCAGGAAAAAGCTATGATCTGCAGAAATTTTCAACAGATTACAGAGGCTTACCTTGACACGTCTACTTGTTTATCATCTCCAGTATCCAAGAAATAAGCAAGTTCGATGGACAAAAGGATGTGAAACTTTGCAGAAACAAAGTTAAATTGAAAAGAATTATGAGATCTTCTGGATTAAAGCTTCTCTTTAGGTTGTATAATTAGATAAAACATGGTTAGAATTAAGACAGTAGGTTTCCTATCTGATATTAAGTACCGAAAAGGACTTAAAACGGTGTTCTATATCTTGCTTTCTTAAGCTCTACTGGTTCACTTGCATCTTCTATTTTGTGGTTCCTAAAGAAACAAATCATTGAAATTCTGATTCAAATTGGAAGATTTCTTTGCCAACTGGCTCTACCCCACTCTATCTCTGCTTATAAAGAGCAGATATTGCAACTTTCTTTGCATATACCATACCTTGAAGAACTTCTTCCTCGGACTCCTCTCACTTTCTCATATCATCCTTATATAACCCATCAACAATCAATACAAAGCTTTCTCTACTCTCCATTTTCTTTTTCAATTTGTTCAGGTCTCATCAGAGAAGAAAATGGCATCAAGTTCAATCTCCTCGTCTTGGACAGTTCAGCAGAACAAGGACTTTGAAAGGGCATTGGCAGTTTATGACAAGGACACACCTGATCGATGGTACAATGTAGCCAAAGCAGTTGGTGGGAAAACTGCAGAAGAAGTTAAGAGGCACTATGAGCTGCTTGTGCAGGATGTTAAGTACATTGAGTCAGGCCGAGTTCCATATCCTAACTACAGGACTACTGGTACAAGAGGTATTTGCAAGTTTCATAATCTAAACATAAAGATTCCAATCAACATATAGCTAATCTGCAACTATTTGGTAAACACCTGACACCAACAAAGCAACAAGACCTTGAGGATAAGTGAGAATCATGCATGCTTTGACTTCATTGACATGTCATATCACAGAAAACCTAATAAAGTGGCTCCACTCTGAACTTTTTACATGATTTCTTATCAACCCACTGCGTGAACACACTCAAAAAGCGAGCAAGTTTCATGCTTTTTCTACAAAGCTTAAAACCCACATAGATTATGACTCAATAGTACCTTTAACGACAAGGATACGTAACCTCAAGAGTCCAGAGCTGCTGAGTCACTGAAAATGGTATCTGCAGAACTGTTTCAATCATCATAAAAGCATCACTTATTCAGTTTTGTTGCTTTCTCTTACAGGATGAAGAAAGAATCTGAAGTTCCATTCAGACATGTGAGAGTACTCATTACTGCTTAATCTTACTCTTCCAGGCAATTCAAGGTCGTAAAGCAGCAATATATACTACAAGTTCTGATTATCAAGAATCGACATAAATGGTTCTCCGTTTCTTTTTCATCTGGAATTTTTCTATGCATCTATTCATCTGTCAGGAGAATCTTCTGGTTCCTTTTTTTTTCTTATTGTACGTTCATAAGATTCCCATATAAAATATATACACTTTCTCTACAAAAACTTGCTTATAGACTAATCCAAAACACCACAATCTATATATTCCCTTAATAATATGGAACACTAGAATCCTCAACAGGACAACTGTTTGTCTCATGCTCCAGTGTTTTAAGGTAGTTGCAATAATCTCCTCCAATGGAGGGACATGTGCCCATTTTTGCGACACATCAGATCATGGCTCCAAGATTATTGGTTGGTTATTTAAAGTGTGGATTTTTGTGTTGCAGAGAGGACATATATGGCCCTAGTGTTCATAAACATAAGACAACAACATGATGGATACATGCTGCATGTACTGTTTTTGAGTTATAATATTATTAAGAGCAAGTTTACAGGTCTAATAAGCTCTTGATCTGTGGATTAGTTTGCTAATTAGGTTAATTATAACAAGAATTCCCCTAATGGTATAAGAATGAGAAAATCCAAGCCCGGAAATTTCTCAAGATTGCTTGATTTGTTCAACATCTTCCTTACAAGGCAGTATGAGAAGCATAAGCCGCTCCAAGCCTTGCCTCCCAACTTATTGTATGACATAATAAATCTTCGTCTTGAATCAAAGTTATGCTTAAGGGTTAAATTGGTTACGTTTTGGTTTATTTTTTATTTTTTTAATTTCAATATTTTTAAAAATTATCATTTATTTTTATAATATTAACTATGTTTTAAAGCTACAAATGGACAAAAAAAACCCTAGAAGGTGGTTGAGTTGGTGGACTAAAGAGACACGAGGTTAAAAGATTTTGTGTTCAAATCTCCTTACTTACGCTCTCTCGATCGAGTCTATTATACAGAGCTTACCTAGTACAGAGTACTCAGTTGACGTAATTTGCATACTATTGCGTTAATGCAAAGATTTACTTAGTGCACATTAAAAAAAATAGCAGCCGCAGTTCATCCGTTTTCAAAATATAAATGCACAAAAAAGTAGACATAGAAAAACAAATCCGACCCAACTTGTTGCATAAAATGATTAAAATTTTAATCTAAGCTCGAATTTAAGACACGGTTTGATGTTGAACTTAAATGGCCGAAACTCTTATAGTGAAACGTCATTTTAAAAGATTTTGCCAGAGGCATATCGTTTTGGGCAATCTAAGCAGGCTTGAGCTCGGAATCGAGTGGCATAACTCAAGCCCATCGAGTTTTGGACTAGTTGATCAGGAATTGAGATAGGCCCATTTTTATTTTTAAGTCCAACAAGTTCATGTAAAACACTGTCTGATCTGTATTGATTAATCCAATCAAAACCATTAGGCTTGGCTGGGGATGGCTCGGATTGTAAACTTGTATATGGAATCAGGAAACTCATTCGTGAAACGTCCTCTTTGTTTATTTCAAGTCAGAGGACCAAGTGAGCTTGCAAAGGCATGGTGTTTGAGCATACTTTCACCTAATTCAGTTGGAAGGAACCAAAGTTCTTTCCCATTTAATTTGATTGCTAAACTACAAAACTCACGTTTATCTGTCTTTAAAGATCCTTTCATGTGAAATCCCACTCAAAACATAGTTTAGCTTCGTTCCCATTTGAATTCACTCAAGCTACTTGAAATTTAAAACTGTTGCAGAACCAAAACTACAGGAACTTTCTTTACGTAGATATGGACAAAACCAGAGTAAATGCTACTGGTTTGATACCACCGTTCGGAGGGCAAGAGAACTTTCAACTTCCTTGGTTTCTGCATTCTTTGCAGCAACAACTTTTGACATTCCGAACATCTGAAAACGAATCAAACTCTTAGGCCAGACAACGATATTCATAAATCATTTGATGAGTAAAGCAAGAGTGAACTTGAATTCACCTTCTGAATGGTCTTCTTGAAACAAGTCTTGTGCTCATCCATGGAGGCATGGATGAATTCATCTATGTGATCTTTTATGTCCTCAAGAAATGTTGCTTCCTCGCTCTTCTTCTTTCGACATGAAGTAACAGCAGGAGGCAACTGCTTCTCCTGCTGAGTTTTTTGTGTTTCCATCTTCAATATTTCCAAGCTTTTAACAGAATCAAGTTTCACAAAATGTTATCAAAGCAATACAACAATTGACTATTGTAGTCTATACAACATCAGGAATCATCCAAATCAGGAAAAAGAGTATAAACAAAAGTTCCTGTCCATAGTGTCACACCTCTCCTTTTCAGTTAAACATTTACAGTCAATCAAGGAACACTTGTGCAAAGAAACTTAAATGGGCAAGAAGTCGTAATCACAACTGAAAATTTAAGCAACTTAGTCCATAAAACCAAAAAACTCAAGCCAACTTCTTAAAAAAGTAGAATTACTCATTACATTTATAGACTCTGACTTCTCAATTTTCTGAATATGGGGATAGGACAAAAGCCAGAGCCTTGTTTAAAGACTCAACTCAGAACCTTCAAAGAAGTACTGGATTTCACTTACAACAATCACACGTCATCAAATCTTTCAGAAACATATTCTACAACATGGCCAAGCACTGTAAACTTAATGATTCTATTTTATACACTCTAGATTCTCCTGTTCTGAATATGGGATAGGACAAAAGCTAACTCCCTTGTTGAAACACTCAAACCAGATCCTTAAAAGCAAAAATTCAATTCCATAATCACTTGCAGCAAATCACAACCCGCCAATATTTTCAGAAACAAATTCACCGACACGGTCAAGACACGTGCACTGTAAAATTATTCACTCTATTTATAGAATCTAGATTCTCAAGTTCTGAAAATGGGATATGGAAAAAGGCTAACTCCCTGTTTGAAACACTCAACCCAAAACTTTAAAAGCAAAGTTGGATTCAAATTCACATACAAACATCACAACCCACCATGTTTTTCAGAAACAAATTCAAAAACATGGTCAAGATAGATAATTTACACAAAAAATACTCTAAGCCAGTAAACGCCATACTCGAATGAATCCATGCACCGTAACCACTAACCAACAAAAACCCATGTTCGATTTAAACAAAAGTGTTCACGCAATGAAACATCAAGTGAAAAAATGTGAATAAGTTCCGGTCATAATCGACAAGACGCTGAATTGAAATAAGCTCACCAGACTAATGGCGAAATATCTGAAAAAACAGAACCCAACTACGAACCTTACCTCGATCAAAATCAGGAATAATTTGGCTGAAACCTAACTGGCAATTAGTTATGGGGGAACCAACTTTAATCCATTTAAGCTTGTAGTGTGTTCCAACTTGGTGGGCAAGTTTCAAAGTTTCAGCCCAAAAATTTACCCCAAAAAAAGTTTCAGCCCAAAACAACTTTGATGGGTACATTATGCTCTTCAAGTTATGGGCTTTAAGACTACATGAATCTTTTGTTAAATTAGGTTTACTAGATTCATTAAATATGACAATAGATTGGGTCGGGTCGGACTCGTCATTAACCTCGTAAAAATGTAGCCTATATCCAAGCGATTGGCCCAAAATAATATTATTTGGGATAAAATTTTTAAAATAATGTCATTTTGAACAGATAATCAAATCTTTCGAGTTAAATCTCGTACCCTAATTTAGCTTAAAATCTGGTCAAATAAGATTTGCCATAACAACTTCAAACCGGTCGAACTAGATTCAGTTTTCAGTACTAAGATCCATCAGAAAGTATCAATATGAAATATATTTTTTCTTTCATACACTTGATAAATAAAATAAAAATAAAAAACTCTCTCTTCCAAATTAATTTGATTTGTTTCTTTTTTTAGCATTAATTTCGCAATCCCACTTATTCTCAATGTGGTTTGGGTAGTTAGAAATGTGGATTAATTCAAATGAAAGTAGTTAAGAATAATCATTTAATATAAAATTTGTAAATTAATAAAATTCAATTTTATAAAATCTTAATTTTTTGTTATAAAATTTCATCTTAATTTTAAGATTCTATTAGTTCGATCAAACCCAAAACTAACAGGCTCGACTAGAGTTGAACGAGTTTCGAATTAGGGTTAAGCTCAAAATTTTTACATAAAATGATAACATTTTGAATTTTTATAAAAATAAAAAATAATTGAACCCAATTAAACTTGAACTTAGGCTTGAAACGTCGAGTCGAGTCAGATAGAGCTCGGATCAACTAAGCCTATTGCCATTTCTAAGCTTATATTACATTGCTATAGGAGTTTATTTTAACTAAAAGCATTTGTACCAAACAAAGAAAAATAAAAATCTAATGGCAATCCACTTAAAGGACAATGAATGTGTTCTTGTCCATTTAAACTGACTTTTTAGTGTCTGTTTGAATGGGCCTTTGAGAAGTCAAAAATAACTTTTCTCTATCAAAATAGTCTTTTTAAAGAAAAATGAGTGTTTGGTTGTAAAATAAAAAAGTATTTCTTTAATTGATGTGACTTTTTTGACAGTCAAAATATAAATTTTTAAGAAGCTCAAATTTAGAGCTTCTCAAAAAAGCGTTTTTTCAGTCAGATCAATTAATGAGCTTATTTTAGTCCCTTTTGCCCTTATGTTTTTACACATAATTTCCACAATACCCACAAACTCATATTTTCATTTATTATGTATTTAACTATTTACTCAACTTGAATATTTATTTTAAGATTTATATAATATTATTTGACTTTTTATATGCTTTGATATTTATTTTCGATATTAGATTACTTATGTTATAATCTATATAAAGATGTGGTTAGATATATTTTTATTTATGTTTCATATGGTTTAAAAGTATATAATAATTAATATATTGTGCTTTGCATATTGTTTAATATACTTTAAATAATATTTATATGCATAAATAATTTTTATTATAAAATAAAATATAGTTAAAATTAAAAATACTTTTTATTTTTATGTTGTCAAATAGTCTATTGTATGAAGCTCTTTAAAAAAAACTCTTTTTTAAATGACAACCAAACAGTCTACAAGCTTCTTAGAAAAGTTCTTCTCAGAAAAGATCTACAGAAAAAAATTCTACTGATATAAGCCTAACCAAATAGAGACTTAGTCTGGTTTGACCCGATCTAAAATTTTAAATTTTTATATAAAACAATATCGTTTTTAAATTTTAAAATTAAAAAAATTAATCAAACTTTATTTATTTTAGAACTATTCAAATCAAATTAAACTCAAGCTCGAACTTAAGTTTAAAGCCCTTAGACCAATCAAACTCCAAGCTCAATCCGACCGGTTGCCATGCTCAGGGTCAACCAAGTCTTCGAATAGACTAAAATCTACCGCGTAAATTAAAGAAGTCGTTTGGTCACCCTTGGTCGACCCTATTTGGCATTACTTGTTGGGCAATGGAGGAATAGGACCCTCTTTGATAGTCTTTTTACTTGGGCTTCCTCACCTCAAACTCTTATTTTGTCTTATGCAGGTCAGCTTCAAGCCTCAGCTAGATGGCACCAGCGAGCAGGTGCTGCAGGATATAGCATGCGTCAGGAACAACTCATCGGGTGGCACCTACCCCCTCCAGGGTAGATCAAGCTTAATATTGATGGTACCAGCAAGCGGTCCTCGCATTCGGCCACTACCGGCGGACTTCTTCGGGACAGTGACGGCCAGTGGCTCGGGGGATTCACTCAGAAGCTTGGATGGTGCTCAGCGATGACAGCGGAGCTCTGGGGGTCTATACCGGGCTTATTCTTGCGTGGAACCAGGGCTTTCGACGTATAGAACTGGAGATAGATTCTAAGGCGGTGTTTGATATCCTCTCTTCCTCAGAACGCTGATCCAGGACTCTCAATCCCATAGTTCGGAATATTCATCTGCTACTTACTAGGAGCTGAACTGTTGTTTATCGACATGTTTATTGAGAGAGTAACAAATGCGCCGACTGGCTTGCTAATTATGCTAGGGAGTTGACCGACGGATTTACTTATTTTGCTACCACACTAATAGGGTGCCACCTAATTCTGTTAGAGGATTTATCGGGAATCTGTTTCTCCCGATTTGTCATATAGTTTGTACTAGTTGTTGCCCTTTTATTTAAAAAAAAAAGAGAAGCCGTTCCCATGCATAATGACCTCCACGTGGATTCTGATCCTCTATTTATTATTTACCAGCGTAGATGTTTTCTCCATGAAAGCTATCCTTCCCAGCTAAGTAGCTACCTGTATCTTTATGAAGCTCCAGGCTGCTTGTGGACCCTGTGATCCTCACCAGCGGCTTTCATGCACGTGCATGTCGGCTTGAGATAGAAGCCCACAAGTGATTGAAGATTGAAGAAGAACGGCAGTTCAAAAGAGTTGGTTTATACAATAAATTAAAAATTTTAACTGGTTTTATTATTTTGATTATTTTAATTATAACAATTTTAAATCAGTTAATTTTTAATTTAATTTTAAATATTTGAAGTTTAATTTATTTTAATAATTTTTGTTATTAAAAATGTTAGTTTATTAATTAATAAGTTAATTTTTGTAAATTAATAAATTCTTATAAATTAAAATTAAATAATTAATTTTTATTTAACAACATTTTAATTAAACTTTAAATTCTTCGATAATTTAAGATAATATCCTTCAATCATATTTCAAATTCTTTAATTTTATTTTATATTTAATTGATTTTATGACGATTTAATATCGATTGAATCTTTTAAACTTCTTATTTTACCGATTTAATGTTTGATTTGGTTTTTAAAAAGTGAGCACTCAAATATCTATTTTTGAAATAATTTTTTATTTATTTTTAAATCTTATTTATTCAAATCCTTGACTCTCCGTTCATTTTATATACTAAGAGATTTAAGGTTTTTTGAAGAAGCTCGGGAGAAATTAAACCGGATTCAAATGAACTCATAAATAATTAAGATATAAACCTTAACGTAATAAATTATAAGTCCAAATTCATGAATCTCTATTTATCGAACTTTTTCAACCTAACTCTAATACCAATAAATAGTTTTGAAATAGTTTTGAGAGAGTACGAGGAGAAATTATACCATATTCAAATGTGCTTGTATCATTCATGACATTATATCTTAATCACAAACCTTAATACAATGAATTATAAGTTATACCTTTGCATATAACTCACTTTTCATCTGTGTATATCACTTCATCTTTGGTGACATTTACTATTACGTCACCATTTCTTGAAAGTTACTGCTGCGATGATTCGATGGAGTAGTTGATCGAACACGAACCAAAAGTGAATGATTGAACGGAATCCGAAGGCTCAGCCGCGCAAGTAAGTCTGGTTACCATCAAATAGAATTGACGTGTAGACATTTCGTTAACGTATAAAACTTGAGTTGATCAGATTTGAAATTAAACGGGAGGTCGAGAAGATTTACTTGATTTAATACGAATTAATTTAGATTAAAATAATATTATTTTATTTTATGAGAAATAAATAAATAATTAATTAAAAATCTTCTTCTAAATTTGTATATCCAATGTTAAAAAAATATAATTTAATCCTAGGTCTTTTTTTATATATAATTTATGTATCTAATATAAAAAAATATAATTTAGATCTAACTTCGTCTTAATTTCTATTTCATCTTCGCATAATTATAAAAATTAACATTATTTTATTTGAGATTCGAAAAGAATATAATTTTAATCTGACCCGTCTCGGTGTTATCATATGCCTCTTTATTTTTTAATAACTTTGAATTATCACACACACACATGCACACGTACATATATAATGTTTGGAGTAAATTATGGATGTAAGAAAATTATCAAATCCGGAGGTTTAACCACTGTGCATTCAAATGATAGCGGCTGTGGGTTCCTCTGTTAAAAAAAAATCAACTTGACTCTAAGATTAAGTGCTAATATAGTATTTTTAAATATTTACTAAAATCTGCTTTCAAAGAGGAAAAGTGAATTTTTAGTGTCCATAATTTAAAAAGATATAAGATTGCATACTACTAAATCTCTTCAAACTTCGCATATGAATGAGATTTTTATTGGATTGTTGTTGTTGTTATTATCATTAAAAAGTTTTAAAAATTTTAAGCTTTGAATAAGATTCAGACTCTATGATCCAGTTATACCTTAAATTTAAATACGTTAAATATACTTTACTGAAACAAATTGGTTATTAAATAAAATTAATAATTAGGCTTAGTCTGAACCTAATTGGGTTTTAAATAATAAATTTCAAATTCGTTTGGCCTCGAGCCGGACCTAGGCTCTTACATAAATTTTAGAACCAAACTCAAGGCAAGGAGCGTTGAACCCGGTCTAACTAATACCAAACTTAATCCTGATGCAAATAGTTTGTCTTTGGAAAGTAACATTTTCTTTTAGTGTTTATTTAGTAGACATTTCAATTGACAAAAACATTTATTTTGTGTTCAATGAAAGTCATAGCTTCCAAAAAAGAGTAGGAACCATCAATTCTTTCCGGTTCCTTTCAATATAAAACATCTTATCTTATTGAGAAGAAAGCGAAATAATGAAAAAAAAGGGGGGGAAATCTTGCTCTTATTATGCCTAGTAAAATATATAAAATTTTAAAAAATATGACCCAAAATTTCAATATGATTTTGGAATATGAATTGAGAAAAGAGGGGAAAAGAGGATAGGCTTGTTCTGGTCACAAAAATATGGAAAATTTTCGTAAGTAACTGAAATAATTGAGCACGAGAGCCAAATGAATCGAAAGATTCGTGTTTGGTTCGGGAAGAGATCATGGAAGTTTTGCAATGAATGAAAAAATCTTCTACTTTTATTAAATGATTTTTAGATAATCGAAAAAATATTACTAATGTTTTAAAAATCGAACCAAAAGTTAAACCGATAAGATGGGAGGTTTAAGGTTTAAAAGATTCAGCTGGTATTAGACTGTCATAAAATAGGTTAAAGATTGAATAAAATTAAAAATTTTGAAATATAATTAAAGGAGATTGTCCTCATTCATAAAAAATTTGAAGCTTAATTAAAAAAAAGACTGTTAAATAAAAATTAATTAATCAATTTTTTATAAATTAAAAAATTGATTAATTTATGTAATTGATCGATTAATTAATAAATTTTTCAAAATTTAACAATAAAAGTTATTAAAATAATTCAAATTGAAATATTAAAAACTAAATGCAAATGTCAATTCATTTAAGGTTTTAATGTTTGAATCTAAATTGAATATAAATTTTTAATTTTTTATTAATAAGAAATTATTATTTTTCGGTGCAAAGAAATAGTTAATTATTCGTAATAATTTGTAAATTAATAATTCTAATAATCCCACGTGTTAAAGCCACTCGAAGTGTGCAACAACAGATGTCCACCTCTTGTTTTGCCACTTAAGAGTTAGACCCCTATCCTCAGCCCCTTTTGCCTCCGTCTCTTTCTCTGTTAAATTTTCTTCTCCAACTTTGACCCATCTATTGTGGACTGCAACATCTTTCTTATCCTCTTAAAATTGGGATTTCAATTAAAAAAACTATTTTTACTGATTTATAATCTAACTTAATTTTGTACATAGTATCCCTGAATTATCCATATTTTAAAAATAAGACCGAAAGTTAAATCAATTTAGATTGTTATAAAATTAATTAAATATTAAATAAAATTAAAGAATTAAAATATAAGGAAGAATTTTAAGTTTAATTAAAAATTGATTAATTAATTATAGTTTATAAAATTTTATTAATTAAAAAATCAATCGACTAATTAATAAACTGAAAGATTTTTAATAATAAAAATTATTAAAGTAAAACAAACCAGAAAGTTGAAAATCAAACCTAAAACTTGACCGATTTAAAATTTTTATAAATGAAATAATCGAATCGGTTGAGTTTTTTAATAGTCGTAAATTATAACACATCATTGCTTCATATTTTTAGTTCTAATATATTTTGATTATTCTATAACAATTAATACATAAATTAAAAACTATCTTTATAAATTAAAAACTATCATTATAATCTTTAAACAATTATAAAGACTAATTTAATAATTTTTAAAAACTTCAAAACCTAAAATGATAATTATCCAAATTATGGATGCCTCATGTAATTAATCCTAAAAGTAATTATAATAAGAAAAGAAGAGAGTGAAGAAATTTCTCTATTCATCGAGAAATGCCAATGGAAAGGAGGAAAAGAGCTTCATTAGATTAGTCATTAGACCGACCGAAGCATTGAGAAGAGAGAAAACAGAGACGAGAGAGAGGGGAGGCTCAAAAAAAACCAAACCGAAGCCTCCTGTCTTCAGGAAGAACAACTACGCTTCCTCAAGACCCTTGTCTCTCACTCTCGCTCTCAATTTCACTCTCTCTTCGTTTTTTATTTTTATCTTAAAAATCATTTGACGTGTTTGATTTTGCAGTTCATGTTCTTAGAAATCATATCCATTTACGTGTTCCATAATCTCGAACACTCTTGGTCGTTGTTGTAGTTATATCAAACCTTTCTAATCTCAACCAACCCCTTATATTCGAATCCGTACCATATATATATATATACATCTCCATTTTTGTTTCCTCGTACCGTGTACGCGGTTTTGACAACAACCCAGTTCTGTTCGTAGACCAATATGAGTTCTGAGTCATCGGCGAGTAATGGTCTGACGACAGCATCAACCCCGACTGGGGATGTTCAGATCCAACAATCCAGGAGGCTGCCAGATTTATTACAAAGTGTGAATCTTAAGTACGTGAAGCTGGGGTATCATTATCTGGTGACTCATTTGTTGACTCTGTGTTTGATCCCTTTAATGGCAGTTATTATCGTTGAAGCCTCTCAATTGAACCCAGATGACGTTCACCAACTTTGGCTTCACCTTAAGTATAATCTGGTCAGTGTCATTTTCTGTTCTGCTATTCTCGTATTTGGATGCACAGTTTACATCATGACCCGACCCAGATCCGTTTTTCTCGTGGACTACGCTTGTTACAAGCCTCCAGCTAAACTTCAGGTCAAGTATGAGCAATTCATGGAGCATTCCAAGTTAACAGGTGATTTTGATGATTCTTCCTTGGAATTTCAGCGAAAGATTCTTGAAAGGTCGGGTCTTGGTGAAGAAACTTATGTTCCTGAAGCTATGTTTTATATTCCTCCAAGACCCTCTATGCAGGCTGCAAGAGAAGAGGCAGAGCAGGTGATGTTTGGTGCATTAGATGTTCTTTTCGAGAATACCAATATCAAGCCTAAGGATATTGGTGTTCTCGTTGTGAATTGTAGTTTGTTTAATCCCACACCCTCGTTATCTGCTATGATTGTTAATAAGTATAAGTTGAGAGGCAATATTAGGAGCTTTAATCTAGGAGGTATGGGATGTAGTGCTGGGGTTATTGCAGTTGATCTAGCTAAAGACATGTTGCAAGTTCATAGGAATACTTGTGCAGTTGTTGTGAGTACTGAGAACATTACACAGAATTGGTATTTTGGGAACAAGAAGTCAATGCTGATACCAAATTGTCTGTTCCGAGTTGGTGGCTCTGCAGTTCTATTGTCCAATAAGTCTAAAGATAGAAGAAGAGCTAAGTATAAGCTTGTTCATGTGGTTAGGACTCATAAAGGAGCTGATGATAAGGCATTTAAGTGTGTTTATCAGGAGCAAGATGCTAAGGGTAAAACTGGAGTTTCTTTGTCTAAAGACCTTATGGCCATTGCTGGTAGAGCACTTAAGACCAATATCACAACACTTGGTCCCTTGGTTCTTCCAATCAGTGAACAGCTTTTGTTCTTCATAACTTTAGTTGCTAATAAGCTGTTCAATGCCAGGTTGAAGCCTTATATCCCAGATTTCAAGCTCGCATTCGACCATTTCTGTATTCATGCTGGCGGGAGAGCCGTGATTGACGAGCTCGAGAAGAACTTACAGCTTCTTCCTCTACATGTTGAGGCCTCAAGAATGACCCTTCATCGCTTTGGTAACACTTCTTCAAGCTCTATCTGGTATGAGTTGGCTTATACTGAAGCAAAAGGCAGGATGAAGAAAAGAAACCGTGTGTGGCAAATTGCTTTTGGAAGTGGTTTCAAGTGTAATAGTGCAGTTTGGGAAGCTTTAAGGAATGTGAAGCCTTCTACTAGTAATCCTTGGGAAGATTGCATTCACAGGTACCCGGTTCAGACAGTTCTTTAGTCCAATCTCAGTTTTTAACAAACTCTTTATTTGGATAAGAGAAGGGTATTTCTTAGATTGATTAGTTAATTATTTCTGCTACTTAATAGTGTCCTCTTTGTTCACCCTTTTGTAATTTATTTGAGTCAGTCTAGTGTAATTTGATCTTGAAGGTTATCTTGTCAATGGAATGCCTCCTGAGAGCATCTTCTTGTACTTTAACCTTTCATAATTTTGCACTGAATGCAATCTGTATCTTTAGTTCCTTGAAATTGCCTAAATAGATATAATATATCTGCTATCTTGATAATAATGTCAAAATATTTCTTTGGATTTAAGTATTTGAAGACAGAATTCTCTTACAGATCGCATCGGTTGACAAATCGGGTCTGACCTAACTCAACCTGAAATTAACGAGTCAAATTTGAATTGACAATATCGTTTTGTTTAATGAATGAAGAACTAATCGACTAAAACGACGTCATTTTATCTTAAATTTCGGGTTGGGAAAAAAAATCCGAGTTGGGCTATGCCCAACCCGTTGCCATCTCTAAAGATTACACTCACATGTTACAGCCCAATCCTGGCCGAGTTTCGACCCAAAACTCAGTCCAAACCGACTTGAAAAACCCGAGTTCAAATCTCGGTTTTAAAAACATCAAGCCCGGTCGACTCAACTTATTGCTAAACTTAACTGTACACATGGATTCATACCAGTACATGTCACAGCCTTTTTTTGTTTCATTCACTTCACACATGATTTATGGAAGTTTCGGCATCTAGATTTGGTGTCGTCAAGCATGAGTTCCTTTACTACTACATTGCCTAAAAGTTCCAATGGCGAAGGTTCCTTGCCGTTTCCTAGCGTAGGAACTCCATGTGATGTGAGCATCCATTGAAGGCTAAGTTTTGCTTTCGTAATCTACACAAGATTAAGCATGAGTTCCTTTACTACTACACTGCGTAAAAGTTCCAATGGCGAAGGTTCCTTGCCTTTTCCTAGCCTAGGAACTCCATGTGATGTGAGCATCCATTGAAGACTAAGTTTTGCTTTCGTAATCTACACAGGAGTCGTGCAAACATGGGCTGGATTGGATCGAAATGAGCTTAACTTAAATTTAATTTAAAACTTGTATTTAACTTTATAAAATGTCTCGTACTTCAAAACAACTCAACGACAACAACAATATCTATTATGAATTCAAAGTAAGGTTTGAAAAATCTCATATTTAAACTCACATTTAAAAGTTTTATATTTAATATCAAATCATAAGCTTATACATATTTAGAACTTTTTAATGGTTATAAAATATAAAAAATTAAACCTAAGGGATGTGGTTGAGTGGAAAGGACTCATCTATCCTTAACCAAAGGTCAGGGGTTCGATCCTTGCCTTTAGGTATGGGATAGCCTTAAATCTTTGGGCCAGCTGTCCCATTCTGTGAGGTGCCTACAAACCGACGAGGGGATTAGTCATTGGATCTGTCGGTGGATACTCTGGTCTAAAACCAAAAATATAAAGACTTAAAAGAATTATTTAATTAATATACCAACCGACAAAAACTCAATTTAAAAATATTAAAAAACTTCAAATTACAATTTAAGAAAATATATCTAATTTAATAATCAATAAATAGAACAAAATTTGAAATTATTAGTTTAAAGAAGGACCTCAAATATCAAGAGTAAATAACCTGAAGTGGAACATAAAAGAGTTCTTGAAAGATAATGTGTGACTTTTTGTCACACAAGCAAGAATTACACAAGTTGTTGATGTTACTGGTATCAATTTTATAATGAAGATAAAGTAATTAAGAAATTTTTTTTCAATTTTATAATGTAAATATTTTAATTTTTGGTTCAGTTTTTTAATTTTTTAATTCGATTTACTTTAATAATCCTTATTATTGGAAATTTATAAGTTTTTATAAACTAATCGATTTTTATAAATTGAAATTAATTAATTAATTTTTATTTAATAGTTTTTTCAATAAAATTTTAAATTCTTCAACTTTATATTCAATCTTTAATTAGTTTTCCAATGGATTAATACTTGTTGAATATTTTAAATCTTAAATTCTGCATTTTATTGATTTAACTTCTAATTCAATTTTTAAAACATTGCTTTTAATCAGTTCATATAAGTAGCCGATTAGCAAAATTATTTTATAATTTATTCCATGTTTCATTAGAGGTGGTGCAATTATCAAATGTAAGATTGATTGTATTATGAACATTGATTTGCATGACCAAGAGCACTAACCCATTTTGACGAAGTTAAGTAAGATGTACCATAAATCAAGTAGATTTTTTTTTCTTGGACAGATCTCGAAGCTTGATCAGATTGCTTGAAGCTTGATCAAGCTTTGGTAGATATGATAATGGTCGGATCGAGTTAAATCCGTTGTCGGTTCAATTCGAGCCCAACTAAGACCGTTGAAGATAGCATCATTTTGAGAAAATTTCATAAAATAACTTCATTTTGGACATTTTCATTTTGTTTCTTATAACAATATTTAAATAACGTCATTTTGCGGTCGAAAAGGTGGGATATTTGAACCGGGCCTCGGGCCTTTCCCCAAAAGTCTGAGTTTTAGATTGACTGATATGCCTAAGCTTCGGGCTAAAATGATATCATTTCGACATTTTTTATGTTGTTAATCAAAACTACATTGTTTTAACATTGTCGTCGAACCAATTTGGACGGTTTGAATTAGGCCGAGCCTAGATTGATTTGCCAACCCTACTATGTACAAATATGGCTATAATACCATAAGGATGATTTTGTATAATTGTATTTTATATTACAAGAGTTTACAGTATATAATACCATAACGCTGCGTATGGTTGCTGTCTCTGGTGGCTAGAGACGGAACGAAATAAAAATTTGAGATAGTGAGGTGTTTGGTTGTGGTGGACAGAACAGAAATAACTGTCTCCGTCTCGAGGACAGAATGTGTTTGGTTGCAGTGGACAGAACGGAAAAATTGTGCCAATGACAAAAATGCCCCTGGTCCTTAATATAATTAGAAATATGTAATTCATTGACAATTTTGATTACGAATGATTTGCATTAGTTAAAAAGTTAACAAATAATAATAATAACAATTTTTCCACTAAGATCGAATAATAATAATAATAACAACAACAACAACAACAACAACAAAGATTAATAACAATAATAAATAAGTTCAAAATGTATAATAATAATAAATTT
>JAOSBL010000211.1:35218310-35228975 GCA_027568915.1 Erythroxylum roraimae
AGTGAGTTAATAGGCTAGGCCTATATGGTTCCTAACCAGTATACATTGAGTCATAGGCTGGGCCTATGGTTTTCTATTTGTTATATATTCACTTCATAGGTTATCTACACTGTCTTGGTATGAATCAATTCTATCTGTGATATATGTTTTTCCTGCTCACTAAGTACCTAGTGTACTCACCCCCCTCCGTTTTCCAACTATGCAGGTTAATTTAGTGAGTTTGAAGCCTTGAGTGGATCGTGTGGTCTTTTAACATTTTCGGGGTATTACCACACGTGGGTAGTTTCTCATTTTGTACTTTTGTTGGGTAGTGGCTCATGAACTGTGTTTATGTAGATACGCTTTATGATTCTGTAAGCTAACTTTTGATTGCCTTGTGTTTTGTAAAAGATTTTATGTATGAACGCTGATACTATTGTTGAGATTGTCTAGAGTTGAGATTGCTTTGGGTGGACTAGAGAGTCCTGGAGTTGGGGTTGGTTGTGAATATAGAAGTGTGATTGAAATCGTTTGCAGGTTTTCGGATTTTAAAAATACAATCATTGTGCTGCCCAATTTTTTTTCAAAAAAAGAAAATAATTGATATTCAGTTATCCTTGCATAGTCGGATTAAGGATACCATTAGTGTCCTTAGCTCGATTATGCAGCGGTTGTCATGGGCCCAATGTGGTACCGGGTCGTGACACATCTAGCCCAAGTGATGTTAGTTCTTATCCCTGAGGCTTATTAGGAGTGGTGAATTCTTTATTGACTACTCAATTATCTTTGAATACCTCAAGTTGTACCTAATCACCACCCTATGAGCAACCTCTAAGAGGCAACGAGAAATGGAGTCACAGTATAGGATTAGTATCCAAGATATCGTTGAGCACCTCAAGTCTAAGGATATTTGCACCATTTATATGATGAGACTATCATTGACACTAGAATAGATTATCCATATGATTGTCTCATGGCAGATCATTCAATGTACTTAATACTCTTAGTAAGCATCCATAAGTTAACTCTAAACAACTCATGCTTACAGCTTATGAGATCCATCGCTTGATCTAATCAACGAGTATATATAACATGTGCTAGTCTGTCTGAATTAAGAACGTCCTATCTCATTAGTCCTATGACTAGGGATAATTTAGATATTAACATAATTACACATGATAGGAACCTCATTATCATGATCTCATCATGATTTTCTTCATGTTATGTAATTTATTAAGGGCTTCATTAATTCGATTTATGATCACTATATCAATTCATAAAGAACATGAACATCAAATTAACGAAAAAGTCTTTTTATTAATTAAAAAGGTTTGTAGAATAAGTGTTAAAGGTGACTGCCTTTAGAGCACTTCTCTAACAACAATAATGGTATAATTATTAGCATATTTAATCTCATTCTTAATGATTACATACTAAAAACTAGTAATTAGGAATTATTTCCCTATTCTCATTTCTACTTTCCATTCTCATTCCTATTTTTTTATTATGATTCTTTAATTACTAGTTATCAACCAAGACCTAAAAGTTTTTGTATCAATCCAGTTTAAAAGAAGAGTATAATTCAAAAGCACTTTGACTAATTCATTGGACGTACTTAATATCGTCAAGTTTAACCAACGAAATTCATCAACGTATCATTTTGAGTAAAGAAAATGTCTTTAAATGCTTAACTTTTTCCAAGTTAATTATTATTTAACTCTTTGTAAAAATTTAAAAAAAAAGAAATTTTTAGTTCTAATTATTTGCTTCTAGTTGTGCTAATTCTACTACTTTTTTTATAAACAATAGTAATATGACAATATCCAAATAAGTCCAATTAGTATTCAAATATCATGGATTGAACTTAAATTGAAAGGTCATATATTATTTTTTAATTTATGAGATATTTCTATTTTTGAACCATTTTTCCCTGCTGCTTCTGCTCCTCTATTTCTTCTTCAAATTGAGAACTAATTTTAGCTCTGTTATCTATAATAAAAAAGGGATAATGAAATATAATTTATAAAATTTTTTAATTTTTATTTTAGTGTTCAAATTTTTTAAAAAATTTCAATTCAAAAATAAAAACATTTAAAAATTGAACAATTCAATTAAAAAATTATATCAACTAACATTTTGTTAATATAATTAACATAACGTGTGAAGACAAAAACTTGAAAAGACTATGCAACATCTTCTTCCTTGTATATTTTTTATGTAACTACATTTCAAACAATGAATCACCAATATATTTGTTATAGAAGACTCAAAAACTATGTTGATAAAGATAAATAGTCTCGTAATCTATCCAAATGTCAATCTTTATATATTCTGTTAATCACATCAATAAAATACTAATAAAATTAACTTTTTAAATTGAATTGTATAATTTTTAAAAATAGTCTACTAAATCTAATTTCTTATCTTTATTTTCCTTCTAGTGATTCTCTTTTGATTTAATTTCCTTCTACTAACTTTAATGCTCTTTTTTGTAAATTAAAAGGAAAATAAACTTAAAAGACTAAAGGAAAAATAAATTAAAAGAGGATTAAAATTCAATATGCATTTTTTTTATTTTCGCCTTAAACATTTGTTTTATTTACAAAACGTTACATTTAGAACTATCTTTGGAGGTGTGAACATTTTACGTAAGTTTTATAAACAATTTCATAATCATATTTTTTAAATATAACTCCCTTAAGTTATAATTTTATAAAATTATCTCATATTTGCATTTTTCAAGCCTAATATTTTACAAAAAGTACTTCTAATACAAATAATATTTCTTTTCTTGTTTTGTAAACAACAATATTATTATTAAAAAACTAGCACAAAACATAGAAAGAGAAAGAGGATGAATCTAACCCTGAGCCAGTAGGCTCCCCCGTACACCCAAACTAACATCCTTCATTCTTAAAGCTAGTAGAAAAACAAGAGTCAACAAATAAAACTTCACCTAGCCAACTAGGAGGACTAGACCAAGAAACATAGTGAGCTTGTAATAGAGCTGCCCTAGCAATGCAATGAGCTGCTTTATTAGCATCCCTAGACGTCCATTTAAAGGACAAAGACATAAAGTGATTTTTAAGATCAATACAATATGACACAATAAGCCCCAATTCAGTGCCTGAAAATGAAGTTCTCAAGACTAGACAGAAAAGTTCATAACAATCCATTTCAACCTCAATTTTATTCACGCCCTTATCTTTAAGCCAAGATAAAGCTTCCTTCAAGGCCAAGGCTTTAGCAACAATAGGATGCATCTCCACAGTAATCAAATTAGAAAAAGCTTCAATAAAGTTACCATTTTCGTCCCGTAAAATAGCAGCCAAACTTGTGCTTGAGGCTTCCGAGAAAAGTGCAGCGTCAACATTGCATTTCAACCAAGATGGGGCTGGTTTTTTCTATTTTCGTTGAGGTGGGACATTAGGAGCACGAGATGAAACTTTCCCCAACGCAACATGAGCTTGGTTCCAAGACGTAATATAGTTATCTGCCAAAGAAATCACATTAGTGCAAGAAACATATTTGTTGCCAAAGAAAAACATTTCGATGGTACCATAAGCTCCATAAAATTGCCCCCAGTTTCTGCATATTTAACTTATTTGTATCCTTAAGAATGTCCCAAATGATATCCACTGCATGAGTATTAGCAAAGTTCACGCCTTTAATATGCCAAGTGTTTGCATCAAAAACACAATTGACTAACACATGGTTTTCATCTTCCCCAATTCCACATCTCGGGCACTGTGTATCAATAGGAACACCCCTTATAGCAAGCGGTGTTTTACATGGCAAAAAATTCCTCAAAACTCGCCAGAAAAATTTTTAATTTTAGGAGGGAGTGAACTACTCCAAAGATGGTTCCAATCATCCTTAACAAAAAAATCATGAATATTTGAAAAATTTTAATGGCAATTTTATACCTTGTTTTCACCGAGTAAACTCCATTTTTTGTGAAATACCAAATAAGCTTATTAGAAGGTCTTCTATTACTCACCGGTATACTCAAAATCCAAGCTGCATCCAATGGAGCAAAAATTCCATTAATTAAATTCATATCCCAAGTCTATCCATTATCCGAAAGAAGCTCACTAAACCGCATGTTCTCTATATCATTAAGAGGGGTCAAATTGATAAAGAAATTATCATTATCATTCAGCCATGGGTCTTCAAAAATTCTTATCCTTTCTCCATTTCCCATTCTCCACCTAATACCTTCAGTAAGCAACTTTTTTACACGACAAATACTTTTCCATACAAAGCTTGGGTGACCCTTCAGAAGCTGTTAAAAAATCCTCATCAGAAAAATATTTAGATTTGAAAATATGGCTTGGAAGAGATTCTGGGTAATTAATAAAATGCCGCCTTGTTTGCAAAGAAGTGCTAAATTGAAGCAGTGAAGATTTCGAGATCCTAAACCTCCAAATTTCTTTGGGACACACAACCTATTCCAATTAGCCCAATGTATAGACCTATTACCATCCTTTGATCCCCACCAGAAAGAATTCATCATCCACTATAATTCATCATAAAGAGACTGCAGAATCATGAAAACACTCATGGAGTATAAGGGAATAGCTTGAAAAACTGTTTTAATAATAACTTCTTTGCCTGCTCTTGAAAGAAATTTACTCTTCCAACTAAGTAACCGTCTATGGTCTTTAATGAATGAGAAAACATGCTTTTTATTTCTCCCAATTAAAGAGGACAAGCCCAAATATTTTCCATGATTAATAGGAGTTTCCACTCCAAGCTCCCTCTTAATATTAGTTCAAACATCAGTCTTCGTATTTAAGCTGAAAAAAATCCCTAATTTTTGAAAATTAATGGCTTGACCAAAAGCATTCTTGTAGATAGTCAAAATATTTTTTACCACTCGACTCTCCCCTGAACATGCTCTAAAAAAGAAAAAACTGTCATCAACAAACAATAAGTGCGACACACTTGGGCACCCATTTCTAATAATACAGCCGTGAAGAGATCCCCTAGCTTCTGCTTGTTTGAAGAGAGCTGAAAGACCCTCAGCACGTAAAATAAAAAGATAAGGAGAGGGGGGGTCTCCCTGTCTTCACCCTCTACGCGGAAGAATAGTATTCAACAAATGACCATTTAAGCAAACCAAATAAGCAACAGTCATATCACAAAGCATAATCCAGTGCACCCATTTTTCATGAAAGCCCAATTTAATCAAAATGAATTGTAAGTAATTCCCGTCTACCTGATCATAAGTTTTGTTTATATCAACTTTAAGGGCAAATTCACCAAACTTACCCCTACCTTTGCCTTTCATATAGTGGATAATCTCAAAAGCCACAAGAATATTATCCAAAATAAGTCCACTAGGAACAAAAGCAGAATGCATCGGTGAAATTAATTTCAAACAGTTAGCCAGAACTTTTGCGATTATTTTATACAACACATTACATAAAGCAATTAGGCGTAAGTCTTTCATCAAATCAGGTTTATCTTTTTTAGGGATTAAAACAAGAATTGAATCATTAAGATTAGAAGGAAACTCACCCCGATTAAGCCAACTTGTGCATTAATTAAAAACTTCATCTCCAATAATATGCCAACATTTTAAAAAAAAACCCGGATTGAGGCCATCTAGTCTAGGAGCTTTTTCAGGGTGCATTTGAAAGACAGCCTTCGTAAATTCTTCCAATTGAAAAGGGGTCGTTAAACTAACATTGTCTTCTACACTTACCAGTTGCTGAATCATGTCAAAATTCTCAAAACCAAACCCTACAAAATTCGAGTAAAGATTTTGAAAATAATCCCACACAATCGAACTCATTGCTTCATGACTTGTTTGAGGAGTACCCAAATTATCCAAAAGCACAGGAATATGATTTCTGCATTTCCTATCAATAGTTTGCTTATGAAAATAATGGGTATTAGCATCACCAAAATTGAGCCAAAATAATTTGGCTCTTTGCTTCTAGTTAACCGACTCCGGAACAAGGGTGTTAGTCAAGTCCCTTTTTAACATAGAAACTCGATCATCATCTGTACCCTCACTCCTTGCCTTCAACAAAGCAACTCTAATTTTTTTATTTTTCCTAAAAATTATTATCTAGTCCCCTATTCCAGGTTTCTAGTCTATTACAAAAACCTTTTAATCTTTCCGTAATATTTAAACCCCCTCCAACACGCCAGGATAATTCAAACACCTCAAAAAATTTATTTTCCATGAACCAGTTATTTCAAATTTAAACCTAGCATCTATCTTACAAGGTCACTCATGTAAAGTAGTAAATTTAATAAGAGAGTGATCAGAGTAAGCACTAACTAGATTGTAGAGCTTGTGATAGGGGAAAATAGTAGTCCATAAAGTAGTAAATTTAATAAGAGAGTGATCAAAGTAAGCACTAACTAGATTGTAGAGCTTGTGATAGGGGAAAATAGTAGTCCATGCCTCATTTGCAAAAAGACAATCCAGACGCTCCATGATGAAATCCTCAGCAACTCGACCCCTTTTCCATGTATAGCCAAAGCCCAATAAAGGAATATCCTTCAGATTGTAGTCATCAATACAAGCTCTAAATCCTTCATAGAGATGAGAAGGATAATCAGCCCCACCTACTTTATCTTCTACCAAAAGCAAATTATTAAAATCTCCAATCACTGCCAATGGTAAATAACACCTTCTACTAAGAGCTCGCAGTAATTCCCATATGTTTCGTTTATTATTCGAGCTAAGACACCTATAAATACCCGTCAGCCTCCACTTTGGCTTATGCAGCTCCTAAATCTCTATGTCAATATGGTTATTAGAGAAACCAATAACTGAAATATTACAAGAATTATTCCATAACACAGCTAACCCACCACTTCTACCAATCCTATCAACTGTAAAACAAAAATCAAACTGTAATTGAATCCGAATTTCCTCAATCTTATTTGAATAGACAAGTGTCTCCATTAAGAAAAGAACATCCAGTTTATTGTTACGAACAAGCTCTTTAATAGCTAACACTACTTGGGAATTCCCTAATCCCCGGCAGATCCAACTTAGGCCAATCATTACTCTTGGCAGGCTTGCCTAGCAAGTCCCGCCATTGAGTTTTTAGTGGAAGATGTGAGTTCAAACGAAGAAGAAGCTTTACCACCATTCTGCTTCCCATCGTTGTTTACTAGAAATTCGTTGTGTGGGCTTTTTTATTCTCATCAATTTCCATAACGGAGTTTTCTTTTTCTTTTGACAGGCTTTGGCCCAGATTTTCAGTCAGGCCCACCACTTCAGTTTGGTCTATAGACTTTGGTGACCCTTTAGTAATTGACTGGAACTGGAAACTCTTAGAATAGGAAGTATAATTATTATGGATTCTGCATGGCATCTTATCCTTACCTTTTGAACTTCCAGTATCCGTTATTGTAGGCAATGACATTGCGCCTATTGATCTGTTTAGATTCCTCCTCCATCTGTTGATTCCACCACTGTTTGTGCCCTTAAACTCCGCTCTTATTTCTTCCAGCCAGTCTCGTCTAACCTCGACATCTGGAAAATCCAAAAGGCACTCACAGTTTATCTCACTATGCCCAATAATACTGCATACATAACAAACCATTGGAATTCTTTCATATCGGAATCTAATCTCCACTTTATTTTCCCTTGTTTGCCAATGGTTTTCCATCTCATAAATGGCTGCCTGATGTCCAGCCTGCATCTAATCTGAATATACCTTTGCCATAAAGCTCTACGAGGCATTACATCATACTTAAGAAATGAAACCATGAGATTTCCCAAACTTTTGGTCAATTTTTTGATACAAATCTTATTGGAATATCGTGGACTTGAACTTAGAAATCACCATAATGAAAATCGACTTGAGCTGGGTCTTCCCCTCGCTGTAAGCGATGAATAACTAGAAGGCAATTATTAAACGACCAAAGGCCACCTCCTACCATCCTTTTCAAATCTACAATATGAAAAAATTGAATGAGATAAAGATTCTCATCAATCAAGTTGATATGCACCCCTTGGATCGGCCTCCATAAGTTCAACAATGTTCTCTCCATAGCCTCAAAATTAATTGTCCTTTCTCCCAAAAACTTCCCCACCAGGCATAGCTCATGGTTGATCTCCTCCTTCGCTACGTCATCTTCTTGTAAAACCAATTCTTCATTTTCCTTTTCATGGATTGATAAATCCTGAATATCGATCTCCATAATCAAAATACAAAACCTACAAAAATTGACTACGCAATACAAACCGTGCACAATGGAAGGCACGACCAAAACTTGCACTATTCTAGAGAGAAAAGGCAAGACTCCTTTTTTTCACTTATAAACATCATTGAGAATAATATTTCTAGTTCATACTTTTTCATTATTTGGTACGGTTCTATTTTTTATTTACTAGATTTTTTAATAACATAATTTTTTATTTTCAAGTTCATTCACGCTCACCTTGTTTCTCCAACTTCTCTTTATTACTACCTTCACTTACCATGTTTCTTTAACGACCTAATATGTAGCACCCCACTCTCACAAGACACGTACCCAACATCTATGAGGGTGGCATGCTAGAGCACTCAGTCCGTCAAAAATCGGTATACATTTTTTTTAATAACAAACATACACACCTTTTTTAGGAAGTCAACAATTCAAATCGGGCCCACTTTCATTCATAAACATTTTCAATCATAACAATACAATCAACAGAATTTCAAAACCAGATACTATTTCTCATGTCTAAATTTCCATAAACCTTCATTTCCTCACATCCTAACAGATCATCATTCTTTTCAGTGCTTCTCACAGCTCAAACTCTTAAGGAATGCTCATGCATGTGTCTTATGTAAATGTGACTCAGACTAGGGATCAGTTGTTACTGTCTGTTATGACATGACAAAAATGCATGTACCTTGACACATATTTCAAAAAATGCCCAATTAAGATAGTAATTCTGGGCTCTGATACCATATAAATGTAACACCCCACTCCCGCAAGACACATACCCGACATCTATGAGTGATATCCGAGTTCGAGCCTCGCAAGGGTGGCATATTAGAGCATTCAGTCCATCAAAAATCAGTATACATTTTTTTTAATAACAAACATACAAACCTTTTTGCGGAAATCAACAATTCAAATCGGACACACTTTTATTCATAAACATTTTCAATCATAACAATACAATCAACAGAATTTCAATAGCCATTTGGGGCCCATTACAAATACAAAACACCTTAGTCATAATGTCTTTACATTACAACATAAATCATTTGTACAATAATTTCGAAATATACAAATTTATACAACAATAGAAAAACACAAGTGCAGACGCGAACTGATCCCGACCTCTATCCCTTATTTGTATGCTGTAGGAATACTCCGGTTTGCCTAACGGGGTATTCTTCTGATCCTGAAAAATATTTGCAAATTTTGGGTGAGTTTTGTGAACTCAATGAGAGACCATCATCGATGGCTCACCCAGTCACATAACACATAATTCACTTAACATATAGTTCACAACTTTGCATAGATGAACACATATCACATTTACATGTAAGAGCAATTCCATTTGGCATTTCAAACAATCCACATACTTGATAAAATGTATATGAAATGCTCACGAGAAACTTTTTCAATTATTACGTTGTTGTGACCGAGTGCCTGAACTATCTTGTATTCATTTTGGATACCGGGCTCATTAATAACTCTCCCTTATCCGAAAAGGATACAGGGCTCATTTTACATAATGACCTTAGGCCCTTAATCATTGTCTGCGCTCGAGGATCTTTTCACTCGTTGAGCTTTAAGCTCTAATCGGTGGCTACTCAAGTCACAACTACCATTATATTTCATGCATTCATGAAATGGAATGCATCATTCACACTTGCATGTTCCCATTCAATCACGTTCCCATATCATCGAACCTTAGTCCGACATTCAACATTAAAGTTGAGAATCACATTTTACTTACATGCAATTGCACATTCAAAACGTATTTAACAATTAAATTATGTACACTTAGTTCATCTTATTCACATACAAGCAGCACTTTTATATCCCAATCAAACATCACAATTATCGGACCTTCATTGTCTGGAATCAACAATCAAGACACATTCATTTGATCATTCAGCGGTCAATTTATACAAAAATTCAAACAAACAAATAATGAAATGAGACCATCTAGGTCTATTCACAGTACGCTCCAAAATAGCATTTGCTTCTAAATTCTGGATACGCCTATATAAGGACGTTTATCCTGCACATCCCATTTATGCAATATACAATTCACACACGTTACAAAACTCATTTATGCACAAATAGTTATATGGACTATGTATAATGCATGCTCAATGACAATCCTGGGTACTTTACCAAACTTCATATCTTATGCTCATTTTCATTTCATAAATCAATCACTCAATCATGTTAATATCGTTATCCCCAAACATACTCATACCTTTGGCACTTTGATGTCAACAATTCATTCACTAATTTATCACTGGCAACTTTCCATTTTAATCCCACTAAAAACACAACATCATCTCTCTCTCTCTATGATTTCCTTAACTTTAATCCTATGTTTGTTCATCCTCAATTTTCCACAATGATTCATGTATGTGTGTGTGTGTGTGTGTGTGTGTGTGTGTGTGTATACATATATATATACACACAATTAAAAGGGAAAACAGAGCATATATGTCCTTATCACTTCCAAAATTT
>JAOSBL010000211.1:35244491-35255099 GCA_027568915.1 Erythroxylum roraimae
GGACTGAGGGGGGGGTGTCAGGAATCCCACATCGGACAACTATAAAGGCATTCAACAATTTATAATAATGTGCAAACTTCCTCTTCTTGAGCTAGCTTTTGGGGATGAGCTAGGCACTTTCTAACAGTCTCGGCTAAAACTCAAACGATCTCAAACTTAGATAAAAATCTTAAAATTTGATCGAAATTTAAATCAATACTTAAATTTGAATATAAAATTTTGGGTCTAAGCTCAAAGGTAAAAAAAAAAAAGAATAATCGTATTGACAAATACTAGTTGATAGTGACTATCATATGATTAGTAGAAATTGGAATAATTTTATGGTGGGGTTAGGCAATAGCTTTCTTGTATCATCATGGGTCCTATTCTGTCTTGGAGCCAAGCCTAACCCAAAATCTTCTACGCACAACAATCATATAATATCTGTCTTTCTGAGATCTAAATTGGACCACAAAGGTCGCTTTTAAAGAGAGCTACAATGAAAATCTACAAGCATTTCTGAATTCCTAAGAACTACGGAAGGAATAAAATTAAATAGCATTTCGGTTCAGATAAAATAATATTGTTTTGTTTAATAATTAAAGATTAAATTGATCAAATAACGTAATTGTATTAAATTTTAGAATAACATATTTTAAAGTACCCTTTTTTTGTACTTTTTTAATTTAGTCCTAAACTTTTTAAAATTTTTAATTAAGAGATTAATTTTTTAAAACATTAATAATTCAATTTAAAACGTTAAATTTGTTAATATTTTGCTAATAGGATTAGAATCACCTTTAACAATGATATATACGCGTCCCCGTAAAAAATTAATGGATGTATAAGCATCCACGTGAACTAAAACACAACCCATGACCTAACTCATAATTCATTTCAAATAAATATTAGTCCATATGGATGCCTCACTGTTCACTTAACTTATCATGTAGATACTTAAAAGTTGGTTGTTAAGTGACCGTTTTACCGTAATAACTTAAGTTGTTGTGTGAAGTCAACTTAATTGATTTTATATATTTACTAATATACCCCCTCAAGTGAAAGCTCTTTGGGCTTACAATTTACACAGACTCACTTTACCTTGTACTAAATAATAGGTACGTGGTAGGATTTAAACTTAGGATCACTTGGTCACAAAGGCTCTGATATCATGTTCAGTGACCGTTTTACTACAATAACTTAAACTATTGTGTGAGGCCAACTTAATTGATTTTATATATTCACTAACTGTGGTTCTACATAATTAGAATTTTGAACTAAGTTATTAGGTTTTAGAATATTAGTTACTTAATTAAAAATTTAAAACATGTAGTACTAAATTGAAAAAATTCAAAAAATTATGACACTTTAACATCTATCATCTTTAAAATTTTGATACAACTATATCATTTTATCTTAAATTGGTTAGAGGTCAGATTTCGAGTTGTCCTAGTCAACATAAATTCTTGCCAACCCTAAGAAATAGTGGTTTATACTTACCAAAGAGAGAAGAGTAACTACCAACCTAACTTTCCAATGGTAGTAATGGCAATATAGAGTGGTCCTTTATCTATGCACATACCAACGTTTCGACATGGTATTTCTTATTTTGCAAAATGTTGAAGATTCATTTTCCAACATTTGGTGGTCCTTCCTAACAACTTTGAAGGTTCATTTATGAAATGTCCATAGCTTGGGTCATCATTATTATTGCTGCTTTTTCAAGGATCTAGCTCCACACACACACTTGTCAAAACTATATGAAGTCTGAGTCCATGCAATCTTGCTTTAGAAAGCCAAGATCTTGAAAATATTGAAAGAATAAAGTTTTGGATTCGTAAAGAAAGAAAGTGTTTCCTTAGGCTGTGTTGATGATAAGTTGTTTAGATGTGTTCATTTCTCGAGTACCAACCAAAAGGAATCGTATATGAGCTTTTACTATATACCATAGGCTCTGGTATGGTTTTAGGAATCAAAATCTAGTTGGAAGTTTGGGAAATAAGTGTTACAAAATGATTTTATTAGGATCTCTTTGTTTCTAATTTTCTTTTTTTGTTTTTATTATAAAATTTAGGAAAAATATGTTTTTTTATTTTATGATTTCTGTTTTATTTTTAATTTTTCAGGTTTTATAATTTATTAAAACTATTAAAATTTGTTCTCGTTTTTTTATAATTTAATTTACCATCAACTGAATATATGACATTTAGTTATTGAATATTATCAAATAATAAAAAATGTGATTGATATAATTTAATTTTTTAATTATTTTAATTTTAAAATATCTTAAATACAGAAATTTCAAATAAAGATTAGTTTTATAGTTAAAATAGATATTAATTTATAAATAAAATTTCACATATTAAATTATTAATTTTAATAAAATGTAATACATGTTTACTAATATTTTGTCAACAAATATTATATAAGAGATTAAAATTAAATTAATTAATTAAGTATTTAAATTTTGTCTGATATTTAATTATTATCAATAATAAAAGTATGACACCAACAATTAAACAAATACCACCAAACAATCCCTTAATTAGCAACCAATATAATTACAATACTCCGATGGTAAATACATCAAGTTGAATTTTAAATAAAATAAGTAAAATTTTAATTTTAGAGTAAAAAATAAACTAAAGAGGAAATTTTCTATGAAAAAATAAAAAAAACATATATTTCATAGAATGTGAATGCCCATTATTGGACTACCCATCACCGCCAACCATGTTAAGCATCAACAAGCCCAATTTCAAAACTCACGAGGCACACTAACCCATTAAGTCCTATAAGCCTTCAAGTAATCCATGTTTGCTATACTCAAAAGCCCAAATTTTGTAACTATTGATGAAAAAAATATTTTACATATTTGTGGAAATAAATTTTTATTTTGAATATAACATAATTCTGTTGTATTCAGTATATTTATTGAATAAGTAAGTATTTTTTATCATAATTTCCGAAATTTTATATGACGCGAATTTAATATTAGCAGTTTGATATGAACTTCTTGAGTTTTTTTTAAATATTATCAATTAATGAGAAATTGAGTAAGCGATTTGTCCTGTGCTACACATGACTAATTTGTGAATCAATGCATATGGTCAATGGCCTAACTTGATTAAGTACGATTAAAAGTTGGAAGTTTCAAATTGGAGTTAACTAAATTTCGGCTACATTTAAGATCGAAAGATTAACGCAGTCTAATCCAAATCAGTTTGTTTAATTCTCAGAAAACTTATAACTAAAATGAGGATCCATAACTAAGCTTTTGTTTGATTAGATTTATATCACTAGAGCTTTTGTCAGTAGGGTTTTTTCTGTAGATATTTTCTGAGAATAAATTTTTAAAGAAGTCAGTTGACTATTTGGTTGTCATTTAAAAAAGAGCTTTTTTGAATGAGCTTCATATAGTTTGACAATATAAAAATAAAAAGAACTTTTAATTTTAACTATATTTATTTTGTAATAAAAATTATTTATGCATATAAATATTATTTAAAATATATTAAACAATATACAAAGTATAATATAATAATTATTATATAATTTTAAATCATATGAAACATAAATAAAAATATATCTAACCAAATCTTTTATATAGATTATAATATAAGTAAACTAATATCAAAAATAAATATTAAAACATATAAAAAAGTCAAATAATATTATATAAATTCTAAAATAAATATTCAAGTTAAGTAAATAGTTAAATACATAATAAACAGGAAAATGAGTTTGTGGATATTGTGAGAATTATGTATAAAATATAAGGATAAAAAGGACTAAAAATAGGCTCATTAATTGAACTAAAAAATCTACCTGAAAAGGCGCTTTTTTAAAAAGCTTCAAATTTGAACTTCTTAAAAAGTTGTATTTTGACTACTAAAAATGTCACATATATTAAAGAAGTGTTTTTTATTTTACAGTTAAATACTAATTTTTTTTAAAAAAAATTTGTGGTGGAAAAAAAACTTATTAACCTTTCAAAACTTCACCCAAACAGGTACTAAAAAAACTTATAATCACGACATATCATTTTGCTTGAACCTGGATCAGATTTTCGATTGCCTACGGATCCAAGAAGCCCTAAGTCGAACTTGTCAAACCTAACATATATGGAGAGGATAAGATTCTTGGGTCTTCCAGAAAGAAAATTTGGCATGATTACACCAATATTCGCAGCCTCCTTGCGACCATATCTTGATAAGAATCTCAAGTACAGAATGTTGAATAAGTAGAAACACCATGTGTATGTGCATTTATAAATTCAAAGGTAAGTACATGGGCATATCTTCTTTGGTAGTATAAAGTATAAACCAATTGAGTTGAAGTCCGGACAGTTTGTTGAATACGTAGAAACACCATGTGTGTGTGCATTTATAAATTCAAAGGTAAGTACATGGGCATATCTTCTTTGGTAGTATAAACCAATTGAGTTAAAGTCCGGGTCTGGCTTCTTGCCGTCTCTATTACTAATAAGTAATAACCACATTACAAAGATATATCTTCAACCATTAGATACTATTCGTAGCATCCAATGATGGTGATTTTTGATATCTCTTGCGGTCGTGTATCTTCCCTTGCTTGCCAAGAAAATGGGTTTATCTTCTCCTCTTACCTTCCACACTGAAAATATATAATCCCTTTCCACATATGTACTGATGGTTAAGAAATTTTAGCTGCAACTTCACACGTGGAGTGATATATATATATGGTTCTGTTAGGAATTCAACGTCGAACAACTATAAGAGCATTCAAGAATTTATAATAGTGTACAAACCTCCCCTTCTTGAGCTAGCTTTTGGAGGTGAGTTAGGCACTTCTAACATGATATCAGAGTCAGTTTGTCTCGATGGTTTGAGGCGGTGCCCAGTTATGTCCTTTTGTTCAATATGTCCATCAAATGCTCAGTTCTGCTCTGGACTGAGGGGGTGTGTTAGGAATCCCACATCGGACAACTGTGAGAGCATTCAAGAATTTATAATAGTATACAAACCTCCCCCTCTTGATCTAACTTTTGGGAGTGAGTTAGACACTTCTAACAAGATCAGATGACAATTTAACTCGGTCCTAATTATTTAGCTTCAATCTACAATTAACGTCCTAAATTTAAATTGTTAGGCGCCAAAACATCATAATTTTATACCGAACTGTTTAACTAAAACAAAATTTTTTAAGTTAAAGCTCGATATTAAATGTGAGTTGTTTGACCTAATTCTGGTTAAGTTTTAAGTCAAACTTGAACTAATCTTGGATAAGTAGGCACATGAATCTTGCTCAAACCCTTACCAACCTTATTCTTTATTAGAAAGGACGAAATTAAGGACACGAAGAAGATGAAGATCAATATCGAGACAACTAAAATGAGCTATGCATGTTTAACAAAAAAAATGAGCTATGCATGCCTTGGTTTAGGCCATGAATGGTGGGTTTTTTGACGTGGGGTCTTTTCTTTAATTCCGTCGTTTGAATAGCCGAAGCTGTCATACGTTGTCTTTTGACCATTCTGGTCCTTATTTATGCATGCACCCAATTTTTCTTCTACCTTATCCTCTAACTGTTCGTAATGTTTTCTTAGATTAAAATATGTTTCCTTTCTAGTTAAATGCGTTCTTTTACATTTTCCTTTCTTCTTTTCTCACAATGACTATTCAAAGAAAGGAAAAAAAATGAAAAGATAATGACTTAAATACATTTTAGAAAAACTCTCTAATTTTGAAAATATAAAAAAAAATCTTAAATTTTTAGAATTTGTAAATAAAACCTTCTCTTAAATTTCGGTTAATAATGAACTAATCAAATATTAATATTACGATAATCCAACTTATCTCTTAATCTTCACTCAAATCAATTAAACTCTATTTAAATTAATAATTTAAGATGGTTATAATAAATTATCAATTTGAGGATAATTTAATTAATTTGGCTTGAATTTAAGAGTTGGATTGAATCGTCATGTAAACAGTATTTGACTGATCTAAATACGACATTCATATCGCGTGTATTTGTTCATCATTAGCATCATCATCGTCATCACACTCAGTCTGAAATCCTGCAATGAAGCGAGTCTGGGAAGGCTGATAGTCAATGACGGAGCTACATGGGGCCCAGTGCCCAAGGTTTTTTTAAAAAATTATTTTTAATATATATATATATAAGAACAGAGTTATTTAAGGGTCAGTAGTACACTGGGCTCCTCAAAATTTAAAAAAATTAATATTCGAGCCCTTCTATATTAAATTTCTGGCTCCGTCACTACTGATAGTATGCACCCTTACTCTTACATAGTAGAGAGGTTGTTTCCGATAGACGCACATATAAATGAGACAATATAAGAGTTATTTTTTAATTGAAATATAAGAAAAGAGATTTTTCTAGAAAATTAAAAACTACAAAAAGTTTTTTCGAAAATTTTAAAAATTAATAAGTTTTTAAAGCTAAAGGAACTATGTCATTTATCCAAAAGGAAATATGAGTAGCTAATGACTAAGCAAACTGTAACCTTGCGCATTATAACAGTGTTCATGAACTCTTTTTTCTTTTCCCCTTTTCTCTCGCGGATAAGAACTGGAAGGTTAACCTACAACACCTAAAGTTTGTTAATAAAAGAGACAGATTCATGAACAGGCAATCCAAACGTCTACTCATACCAGAAATAAAGGGCAAAAGAAGATTTAAAAGGAAAAGAAAAAAAAAAGAACCATTTGAAATCTCATCGATTTCAAAATGACATTATTTCAATGTTTGGTCAAATTAATTTAGATCATTTACTCGAGTCGACCCTCCCGAACCTAAAATCGAACGGGTTTGCTATCACTAGAGTCAACTCAACACCTAGAATTCGCCACTTTTTGCATTGAAACATGCCCTATACGATGATAAATCAATCGATCATAAAGCTGAAGTTATCTACACTTTATTAAAGGATGTATTTCTTTACAGCTAAGTAACTCCTACTAATCCGTGACCTCCTTTCTCGGGAGGTGTGGGTGCACCATATATATCGAGAGGGCAACCGTTGTACGGATTGGTTAGCTAATCACAGCTATAACTTACCACTAGGAGTACAATGGTTTCCAGAGGTTGTGGGTGGACTTTCGCCCTTATTGTTAGCCGACTCAGTTGGAGTTGCTCTCTCTCGTGTAACGCACACGTAATTCTTCCTTGGGCTTAGGCCCCGTTTCATATCAACAAAAAAAAGAAGTAACTCCTACTATACTTAGTCAATATATTACTTTATTTAGAAGCAAGACGAGCCTCATGTTGTAGACCACATCTCCAAAAAATTTTTGGAGTTTATTTCACTTTTTATAAAGTGGAAAATCTGATGCAAACATGAACCATGCTCTTTAGTCTCAGATTGCAGCTTTAATTGCTACAATCTCAAATGCTACAGAGAGCCAAAACAAAGCAATCGGTGCAACAATAACATCGAGAGTCCGCTGAAACGCAACATCCGGAGAGATTTAGCATTACTTGACCATATTCATACATGATAAAGGGTTATTTACGACAGACCTATTTATAATGTAAAATAATAATTAAAAAATTAAATAAATACTTATAAATAAATAAATAAAAATATATAATGCAATATGTGATACATTATAAATAGAATAAGAATAAATCAAATAAACAAATTACAAGAATAAATTAAATCAGCTATTATAAGAATAAATAAAACTAGAAAAATCTGTTTTGATAATATACAAAAATAAATAAAACCAGAAAAATAAAACCAGTCTCAATATTGATCGAAGATGAGGTTTTAAATTTATTATACTAATTAAGTTTCATGGGTTTTAAAATCAAATTAAAAAGACTATTATGTGTCAGTGTGTCACCTCAGTTGAAGATCACAATCTCTTCTGTTAGCTTTTACGTATAAATTGTATTATTGTAATATTTTTATTTTAATATAAAAATGGGTTAATTATTAAAGAAATTCAAAATTTGGTTAAATTTTTAATTCTAGTTCGAAATTTAAAAAGTAATAATAATATGTTCAAATTTTTAATTTTTTAATTATAGTTCAAACTTTAAAAAGTGGCAATGAAATTTTTAAATTTTAAATTTTCTTCAACTCTAACCTGATGTTATTTGATATTCTCCCAAGACCATCAACCATTTGTTTTCTGTTTATTCTTTTAACGCTCCAAAATACTCTCGCATTACAACATACTGCACTAGTAAGCTCTTCGTTTTTAGTTCGTTCTCTTTATGCCCTTAATATGAGGGCGTCGAAGTTACGTAATCTGAAAATCAAAGGATGAGGGCATCGTGTTACAGTACACCAGAAGAAATAAGAGAGAAAAATGATTATTTTTCATTGATATATTTCTGCAAAAATCGACCCAGCCTAGATATAAGGTAAAGGTCTAACAAACTTTAGCTAAACGATAAAAATAATCATTGTCAAAATAACAGAAAAAACAATTTATTTCTATATTCTCAACACTCTCCCTCAAGTTGGATGGTGATATATGTCAATCACACCCAACTTGGATAGTAAGTAGTCATGTTGATGATTGCCAAGCCCCTTCGTAAAAATGTCCGCCAACTGATCTTTTGTTGAGATGTGTCTAGTTTCCAGAAAACTATTCTGAATACTTTCTCTCACAAAATGACAGTCAATCTCTATGTGTTTAGTCCTCTCATGATAAACTGAATTTGTTGCGATTTGTATTGTTGCCTGATTATCACAATAAAGAACAGCGGGTTTATTTCCCTTGACTCTTAGTTCTGCTATCAGTCCAAGTAACTATTTTAACTCAGCAATAATGAAAGCCATGCTTTTGTATTCAGCCTCTGCTGAAGACCTTGATATTGTACTTTGTTTATTTGATTTCTAAGAAATTAGAGAGTTGTCAAACTTAATACAAAATCCTGTTATAGATTTCCTTTACACAAGACAAGATGTCCAATCAGAATCACAATAAGCAATTAACCTTGGATTTTCTGATGAACTGAGAAGAATTTCCTGTCCTGGATTCTTTTTGACATATCTAACAACTCTCAATGCGACTTCATAATGAGATTTTTTTTTGGTTTCTGCATAAATTGACTCAAATGCTGCACACTATAGGTTATATCTGGTCTAGTATGTGTTAGATATAGAAGTTTTCCAATCAATCTCTGGTAAATAATAGCATCTGTCAAGACTTCATCATCATCTTTCAACTATAAAAATTCATCAAAAGCTGTAGTAGTTAACTTTAGATTTTGTTCCAATGGAGTAAATGCTGGCTTTACTCCAGTTAATCCAAGATCCTGAATCAACTCAAGTGCATACTTCCTCTGACTTAACATTATACCTTTATTTGATCTTGAGACTTCAATCCCAAGAAAGTATCTTAGGTTTCCAAGATCCTTCATTTTGAAATTTTGATGCAGTATGGCCTGCAATTCATCAATCAAGCCACTGTCATTTCCAATTATTAACAAATCATCAACATAAATCAGCATAGTGACTTGTTTAGAACCTTCACTCTTAGTAAATATAGAGTAATCATGTTTACTATAAGTATAACCATTATGAACAAGAGCCTCGATTAACTTCAAATTCCATTGTCTAGATGCTTGCTTCAAGTCATATAGGGATTTGAGTAACCTGCATACCCTATTCTCCCCCTAGTTGCCAAATCCCTGAGGTAAAGCCATAAAAACTTCTTTTTGCAAATCTCCCTGCAGAAAAGCATTATATACATCCATTTAGAGTAAGGTCGTCGAGACTGCGTAATCTGATTTAGGTTATTTTTAAATATCGACGTCATTTCATTAATCTTCATTTGTTGTGTTAATTTTGACTGATGTGTATTAATAATTAAAGTTTCTGAAATACTTGGTAAGTCACGTCAGCAAATTTAACAGAAATACTAACGATATGCTATAATTGAACAAATTTGAAAGTTTGAGCATTTTATTGCTATTTTTTCAAGTTCGGACTATAATTGAAATTTTGACGAAAGTTTGATTTTTTTAGTAATTAACCGTAAAAATATTTAGGGATGATAATAACCTAAATTTGTTCAAATAGTCAAAATTAACGTTCTGATTAAAACAATGTTATTTTAAAGTTTGATAAAATTAATTTTTAAATTAGACTTCTATATTTGATTTAAACACAGTCAATTTGAGATTTTTTTGTCTATTCAAACTCATTTCTAAAATATTCTTTGCCTTTTTTACAATATCTTGTATATATTTTAATATTTTTCAAAACTACTTCATATTTCTAGATAAATACATTAGCACTGTTTGGCAAATAGCAGATTGCATTAACTATTAGTTGATTTTATCAGTGGTTAGTTGATTATATTAGTTGATTTGACTGGCGAATAACATCAGCTGTTTATTAAAAATGTTTGGTAAAATTGACTATTTAGCATTAATTGCTGATGTATAAAATAATTTATAAGGGCATGATTTTAAAAAAATTATAAGGACATGAATATTATATTTCTTAGTATTCTGTTGAATATTCTTATAAGAATTTAGATATAGATATTTAATTTTACAAAAATTAAGTATATAACTTTATAAAAAATGTAATAATAATAATAATAATAATAATAATAATAATAATAATAATAATAATAATAATAATAATAATAATAATAA
>JAOSBL010000211.1:35255199-35266197 GCA_027568915.1 Erythroxylum roraimae
ATAATAATAATCCAACGTTAAATTCTCTATTAATATGAATGATGCAACGAGCTATATCATATTAGTAATTTTCATATAATATGTATGAATTTTATTATTTAATAAATTAAAAATATCTATAATTATAGTATGACACAGATACGATATATAGTAGTTAAATACTAAAAATATTAATTTGATGTGACTCTTTATGTTCAAAAACTTAATATTATGGTATTTTAAATGTAAACTAATATTATAAAATTAAATAAAGATTAAAAAGTTTAATTAACTCCTTCGTTATATTCTTCCAAATTTCACGACATAATTGTATGCTAAAAAAAACCAACTTTGAAAATACTCAGAACAAAAGTAGAGAGTAAAGTGGAGGGCAATACTATTATTAGGTAAACAGTTAACTCCAAAAGCTCCTCTTATGAAACTTTTAGAAATCAGCTTATTGGGGTTAAATAAACTAATTAATAAGTCATTTATCAAACACGTCAATAATTTTTTGAGACGGTTAAAAAGCTAACTTTTAGTCAATAAACTAAAATATAATTGATAAATTGTTTGCCAAAAACACCTCAATTGTATTCTATGTTATAATCCAAGATATGTGAGACAACATTTGGCCGCCCAATTATAATTTGAAAAAAAGTAATATTACCATATCTTGGTAGATGAACTTAATTATTAGAGCACAGCACTTTAGCTTTGGTTTCTCGTGGATATACGTGCAAGCGCATGCATGTCAAACTAAGACACCTCCGCTGCCTGCAACACAAAAAAAACCTCCACGAGTGATCGAACTAAAAAGAAAATGAAAGTTCAAATCACACACTTGCGAGCATTAAAGAAAAAGGAAAGGCAGTCCCATGGAAGCCGCCTTTATATGATTAGGAATTATGCATTTTCATCGCTTGTGCACGAGGAATGGTGCTAAAGAACAGAAAGTCAGGCTTCGATGGACCAACTTTCTTCATTGCTCTCTCTCTATTTCTCTATCTCTGTCTCTTGTTCACTTCTTATAATCGAGTAAAAGTGGGCCTGCAAGAACTAGGATTCTCTGTACATCGGATCTGTTGCAATCTTTCATTGCCTCCACTGCTTCCTAACCCACAGAGGTACTTCTCTCCTCTATTATTGTTTCAATTTTCCATGAATCCATAGATAAGATCAATGGAGAAGAAGACGAGAGCCTTGCTTAGGAAATTATAAAAAATGGGTTTCTATTACACCAACTTCAAGAGAAGTGGATGCATTTTCTACAAGCTATAAATGCAGCATGGAAGTTACTGACTATAGAATTCTTATGATTGGACTGTTTAAAATTTTAATTCTTATATTTAAATATTATTATTCATCTTCTTGTAACATTGTTTAGCTACCATATAAATCATTTTGTCATATTTTGTTATTTTTCTTTTATTCTTAACTCTAAAATGAGTTGTTTTAAAAATTAAGAATTATAATACAATATCGTCTTGAGTAAAAATAAATTAAAAACTATCAAAATATTGCAAAAAATAGTGTGATACGTAAATAATACTATAAGAATAGGTAATTGATAATTTTCATAATATAAAAATTAGAATACTAAAATCAAATTATATAAAGTTTCAGTATAATTAACCCTAATTTTGATGCAAAACCTGCCAACTTCACTTTCTTGCAACTTCTTTATATGGATTGAAACCGATCATAAAACAACTTTGGTTTGTAATTGTCAAAAATGGAATAAAAGAAGGTTGGAGTTGTTATATTTTCATACATGGTAATAATCCCTTAAAAGAAGACTTAATCTTCGAACTTTGAAAGGATTGATCGTTTCTTATATATGTTTAGCTGTGTATGTGATAATATTGTTGTCTGTGAAAGCAAGTTAAACCGACCTCAAATTGTAAATAAGACCTCAAACAAACTCAACCCCACTTGTAGAATTGTGCTTTCAAAATCAGAAAGGTATATATATATAAACACCCTTTAGTTGATGGTATTAACTTTTTTTTTTTAGTTGTTGTATAGGACAGGATCTCAAATCAATGGTAGGCTAAAGACAATGTCTAAGAGCAAGTTGATTGAATGGGCAAAGAGAAAAATGGGTTAAGAGCAAAAAGGGGTAGCTTTTAGTGTTGATAAAGGCCAATAAGAGAGCGATTGAAGAAATGGGATGTAGAAAGCTAGGACCCCTTTGCCTTTAGTTATGGTATAAGGTCATGTGTAAGTGTATATGAAGTAGAGAGTGAGTGGGGTTAGAGGGCAAAGGGATAGAGAAAGAAAGTGCGAGTGACAATGGAAGTAGCCTTCATCCCCTCTGGACTTGCTCCCACCAAAACCGTGTTATATATTGCTTCTATCTTCACATTACTTGGAATATCTAAGTACGACTTGATTAGGACCAATGACGAAGCCAGGTATTTAAAATAGGAGGGCTCAAATAAAATATAGATTTCACAAAAATTTTTATATCAAAACTAAATAAAAAATAAAGTTTTATTAAGAATATAACAAAAAGTCAAGAAAAACGATCAGACATGCCAGCCTTCAGTCTTGTCTTACCTTTTCTTGTCGATCGTTACTTGCCACTGTACAAAGCTGCCATTGAAGGTGATTAGACCATCGCTTCTAACTTTTTTAAGGAAGATCTCAATTCAATAATTGTCGATGCCACTGAAAAACCCACGACTGCTCTCCATGTTGCTATTGGTACTGATCTGTTCTTAAAATTTGTTCAAAACCTTGTGAGGTTAATGTCTAATCACCTCCATGTGAAAGAAAAATTTTGGAACACCCCTCTTCATACAATCTTTCACAAATCACATTGACGGTGACGACGCGACACACTTTAAGAGAGGGTCTTGTTCAGTTATCAAAGATTTATATATATCGGTCAATAATTAGAACTTTTGTTTTTGTTCAACTTAAAGATGGTAAAATTACAATAGAATTATTGTTGATATTTTAGTTCAAATCTAACTCAAAAAGTAATAGATTAAGTGCAAAATAATCACGTTTTTAATCAGTTTCAAGTTTAAGAGTATCGACTTGGTGTAACTTTAACTAATTTTGATCAAAACATAGGCATTTTATTTAAATTATAAAAATGATTAAATTAATTGACTAAAACAACATTACTTCATTAAATTTTAACAAGATGATTTCAATTTTTAAATTTTAGATTACTTGTAAGTCAAAAATAGAACGCACCAAATTCTCCACGTGATTTTAAAAAGTCAATCTATAAAATCTTGGTTTTAGGATTTATATGGGACAACTTCACTAAGCCTTCAGAAATCATTATGCTTGCATAATCAATTAAGTATAAGCTGTTAGGTGTTTGTAAACAAGCACAAAGTTCCATTCAAAAGCCATATTATGATCACAACATTTCAAGATTTAGGAAAGGTGAAACAACTCGGTTGAATTTGGTCAGATTCATTCTAAACTAACAGATAAAATCCGTTTTGATCATAATTCGAACTAAAATCGAACGTTGAAAAAATTTCTTTCTTAAATTTTAGAACGAATTTGAGTTTAAATTTCATAATTTAACTTATTTTAAAACAATTCGGGCAATTTTTAAAAACTTATTTAAATCCAATTAGGTTTTAAGTGTCCCTAAAAAATAAGGTCTCGGTCATGTTACTTGTTTTATTGACTAGAAAGATTCAACATTTAATTTCTTAATTAGGTAAATTTAATGATAAATGACATAATCATAATTTATTTATTTAATTGGGCATGAAATTTGAGGTCACTATTCTAACCTAGGACTGATGTATCCTTTCAACCAACAATTTCGACAAACAATCTCTGTGATACGTCAATCACTTTCCTAATAGCAAACTTCAATTTGAAATAAACAAACTATTGTGAAACGACACCGTAAACCAAACTCTTGTTCCTTTAAATAATGGAATAAATGAAACTATTGATATAATTTATTATCAATAATTATAATTAAGCATACCATTTAATTTAAATTACTGAATTAACTAAAAATTTGTTAGAAATCTTTAATTAACATTTTATTATTTACTATTAAAATTTTACTAAATATCACGCGATAAAAATAATGATTATTAAATTTATAAGAATATAATTAAGAACTACTTATTAAAGCCCTAAAGGAGTGTGACTCGATGATTGAGAGCGGGACTTGACTTCTGTTAGGTTTCAGGTTCAATTTCATGCTAGCCTCTCTTGTAAGAGCATGGGACAGCCGGAGTTTTACTTGTAGGTGAAGAACTAATTGGGCCCTCAATAATGAGGTGCACTGGCTTGACCCGCCTGTAGGGTGGTATGCTAGTTGGATCCTTGGAGAGATGTGTCCGCTTGGCCTGCCTACAGGTTTCCTCGAATAAAAAAATACTTATTAAAGACCAAAATTTTAATAATGAAATAAAATATAATTTAGCATTATTTACTTATGGTCAAAATTTCTTGTCTCTTTTGATGCTGTTGAAAGTGAAGGCCTTTACAAACAAGATTGGATCTCTTGTTTCGGTTATAATATTGTTATTATATTCCATTAAATCTTATCCACATATTTATATAAATCTTATATTAATATATAAATAAGATTTAATAAAATACAGCTCAAACATAATATCACAACAACCGCAGCACTTGACAAGTCAGACAAAATTAATCGAACTGCCACGTGTTAACTTGGATGCGGATTCTAGATTCTAATTTCTAACATAACAAGAAAAGGCCCAAAATGGTATTAGAAGAACTCTTTTTGGGTCAATTTAATTTATGTTGAGATAATAAAATTACAAAATCCCAACGTTTTTAATATTTTTATTTTATAGTCATTTTTTTTACAATTTTAATTAAATATAAAAAAATTTAAAAAATTAGATAATTTAATTCAAAATTTAGTCTCTTTTAATATTTTTTATTGTATTTAAATCATCACCATCATTAATACCTATTTGAAGTCCCGCTGAGATGCAGAACTTAGGAAGGTCTGATAATATGCAATCTGCAATTAACTGAGTTGTATAAATTGAAATTTAAAATGATTACGAAACATTTTAATTCTTTTATAATTTTTTATTATCAAATAAATGAATACCGACCAAGTAATTTATGTCACATAAGACTTAGAAATCATATTAATAAAATCGTATCTCTTTCAAATGTTACTATTTGCATTGTTTGGTTTGTTACATCAAAAAATTATTAACAAAAATAACTTTTTAAGTTAAGTTATCTAATTTGTAATAGTTTAAATACTTAATTAAAAATTTAAAAAATCAATCACTAAAATTTAAAATTTAAAATTTAAAAATTACTAATTTTTAATTATTTATCCAATTTATATTTTTACCTATAACATGCAACTATGATGGTTGCCATTTACGAACTGACGTGACTCAAGCCAGAGGTTGGCGCACACAACGGAGGATGAGGCTGACGCAATGCAATACTCACGAACGAACGTTACGCCGTTTTTTGGTGCTCGAGACATGCTCACACATGGCGGTCATGTCAGTGGGCCCCCACAGCCCACAACCCGACCCTGATTACACATATAACACACACATTCGATCGATCAAACTCTCTTAAGAAACATAGCAATCATAAATCTCGGCGGGCCAGTTGCTGTCAGATTCCGGCGACCTTTTCTTTTCTCTTCTTGCTCCGTTGATATAAACCCAACCTCGCTCTTTCTCTCTTTACCCTTGATTCACTCACACGCTCACTCACATTCAGATTGTGGCTAGACTAGAAACTAGAGTACTAGTACTGCTCTGTCCTGTCACTCTTGTCGTTGGCCACGTAAAAGTACGTGCAAGCACTTTTCTTTTCGGTCCTGCGTGCTTTAGCAGCAACTCGACACGGTGTCTTTTCTCTCTTTTAGGAGTTTGTATTTGGTGTTTTGGTTGGTGTGATGGTTTATTCGATGAACAGAGCATTGTCGCCGGAGATGTTGCGTTGTACGGACATGGCGGAGATGGAGACACAAATAGCGCGCTTGAAATGGGAACAAGAGCAGCAAGTAGATGAGGGTTGTTTTGGTGATTTTAGCAGTGTGTTCCATGGGTTTCAGGGTGGTATCGGCGAGGTGGTGACTAGGCCGTCGTCGTCCGTCAAACCCAACATGGGTTTGGTGGATAATGGTTGTCCCGGTTTTTCGGGTTTCGAGCCCTGTGGTGGATATGTGAGTATTGGGTCGGTTTTTGATATGAATTATGACGTTTGTCGGCCTTCTAGCAGTCAGTCGGCGGTGTTGGAGGCAGCGATGACTGACAAACACAGAGACTCAGTTGCGTCAGAGAAATTCAGTTCTGTGGTTGGCAGAGAAAGCTTTAAAAAAAGAAAGGTTGATAAGGTGTGTTGTCTTTCAGACTTTGATCATTCTTTATTCTAAGCTTCTGCAAATTTTTATTTTTTTTCTGTTAGTCGTTCTCAGGTAAAACTTCACATTTTGAAAGTTTTCATCTTTGTTGCCTGCATTTGCTAATGGAAGTTTGTGTTCTGCCACGTTAGGTTGCTGCAGAAGATGAAACCAGAGAAAAAAGAGTTAAAGGAAATGAAGAAGAAAAGGAAGAATCAAAGATCAAGGATAAGAATATCAGCAAAAGTAGCAGAGAAAATTCTGTAGAGACTTCGAAGGACAATTCCAAAGTAACGGAGGTTCAAAAGCCAGATTACATCCATGTCCGAGCTCGTCGTGGTCAAGCCACCGATAGTCATAGTTTAGCTGAACGAGTGAGTTGGTGCTTAATGTTCTTTCTGTTTCACTAGATTTGCTTCTGCAACTTGTGCTGACAGACATGAGTTTGTTGATCTTGTATGGAGATGAGGAGAGAAAAAATCAGTGAAAGAATGAAGTATCTGCAAGATCTGGTTCCTGGGTGCAATAAGATCACAGGAAAAGCAGGAATGCTTGATGAGATCATTAACTATGTTCAATCTCTTCAAAGACAAGTAGAGGTAAGTTTCTTCGGTATATCTTCATTTCTTAAGTACCATTTTCCAACTTTTAAGATTTCCCAATTCCTCCATGAACAGTTCTTGTCGATGAAGCTAGCTTCTGTAAATCCAAGCCTTGATTTGAAAATCGAAAACTTGTTCCCAAAAGAGGTATAGAACTGTCGTCTCATGAACATCAACTTCCATGCCTGAAGTGTTCTTGATTTTGTTACTGAACTCTATTTTACTTCAAACACAGGCATTACCTGCATCTGGAACTAGTTTCCCAACAATTGGGATGTCATCTGATGTGACAAACGCTTCCTACCTTGAGGTTAATCCTCTGCAACAACATATGGTTACTTGTGGATTGGATATGGGACTCAGAAGAACCATTACTGCTCCTGTTTCGGTCCAGGAGACATTTCTTGACTCATCTTGTTTCACTGTAATGTCTTAACACTTCTCTGTTCTTCTTGTTCTTTTATGAGTCATGATTTTGTATCACCTGTAAAAGTTAAACGAGGAATGACAAAACTACGTCGTATTGGTTGTGTAAGAATGAAAATCACATCGTGTTGCCTGTGTAGGTTTTGGTAGTGCCGCTTAACATAAGCAATACGACATCATTTTATCATTTTCTGTGTTGATTTTCTAATAAATGACGCCAAAGATACATATGATACACACAGTACAAGCAATACGACGTAGTTTTATAATTTTTAATTTAATTTCCTAACGATGCCAATAATACAAATGATATAAAAATATAACTTTAGAGATAAAATATAAAAGAGTTTGATTTAATTAATTTTTTATTTTTTCTGATGCTAAATTCTCTTTCATTATCAGCAAATCCATCCAACGCCACATTGGGATGTTGATCAACAAAGTCTCTACAATGTAACATTTGATCAAGGAAGAAGAACATCACTTCCGTCTCAACGACTTACAGGTAACAATGAACTTTGCATTATCTTGTCATTAAGGTGTTATTAATACTTTTTTAAAAATGATAAAGATATTATGTGATGTTACAAATAAATTTAATATCTTTTTATATGACATAAATGAGATCTCAAGGAAAGATTTGACAAGATCAAATTCTCTGTACTCAAAACCCCTTGCTAACTTTGTTCTAGACGATCTCATCCATACATTTCTCTGGGTTTTACATATTTGTGTGAATGAGATCGTCTGGAACAAGGTTGACACAGAGTTATGGGCATAGAGGATTTGAGTTGAGATTTGACAGTCCTGATGTTGCTAACTATTTAAGTCCGGATGATTACAACAATTTATGATAGACTCAAATGAACTAATCATGATTATGATTGTAATCAAATTTAAGCAGGTTTAATGAAACAACATAGGACAAGGAGATGCCTTGTCATGTCTGATTACAAAGGTTAAGAATTTGTTCTGAAAAATCGTCTGTCAACTTTTGCAGGTTCACTGGAGGCTAATAATCTGAAGATGGAGATGTGAAATCGATATCACTTTTTTTTTTTTTCTATATATAAGATTTATTGGAAGTGTACACTATTTTTTAAATGTTCTCTTTGATTCTGATTCCTTTTTCTTCATTTTAAGTACATAAACGTATATATTTGTATGTATACTAAGTAACACAGTACCAATAAGATTAATACCTCTTTTCAGGTCAAATCCTTCCTCTTCTCAATGTATATGAATTCTTGTCACCACCAAACGAAAAAAAGGGGAGTTATGGTGATGGAATGAGGGGATCATAGAAATTGAGTTTTGAGCCGAGGTGGGACAATGGAGGTTGTAATGAATGAAAGCTAAGTCCCTACCTCAAGACAAATTATTTTCATTAAACTTAACAATTGTTGGTTTGATTTAGCTTAATTTGATCGAATTTTAGGTTTGGTTTGAACTTTTTCTTATTTAAATTTTCAAGTTTTAAGTTGAGTTGAATCAGATAGATTTTAAATTAAAAATTAATAGTCAGGTTACATTCGATTGAACTTTAAAGTCATCTCAAGTCTAAGGGGGTGCTTATTTGGGGGTAATGAAAAAAAAGGTATGAGTTGGAATGAAAACTCATGTTTGGAATCAACAGAGGTAACACTTTCATTCCTCCGTTTTCAACAATACTCCATTCTCATTATTGGCTATACTCCATTCTCATTCCCTATTATATTCATTCCTATTCTTATTCCTATTCTCGTTATTTTTTATGAACAAAAATTTTAGCCTAGACAGAGATTAGGCAATCTCAGCCTTTTGCCATCTTAAATCTTTGTGGACTAGGTGAATCCTTCTATAAGCTAGCTTCACATAAGAAGGGACTTGTTATATTTTTATAAGCCATTAACAACTATTGGAGATGGCAAATTGGACCTAACTTGATCCAGCTTGTGGTCAACCCAGGCAAACTTGAGCCCAAGGTCGGCTCGAGGCCAGACTAATTTGATGAGCAAAATAACGTCATTTTTTCGTTTTACGTTAGAAGCAAAACAAGTCATTTTACACTTTCGTTTCTCATCAAATTAAACTACGTCGTTTTGCGTTAGGTTATTTCTTCCTCTTCACGTCTGCCACTTATGGTTCTCTCTCCATTCTCCCTCTCTCTCACACCAATCACCACCGCCGTCAGCTCAGCTCTCAACAATCGACATCCCTTCATCGCGCTAGTCACTAGTCATCACCTGACTCACCCATTCCTCCTCTAGCCCCTGCCACCCTTCTAATAGTCCCTTCGCATCGCCACTCATTACTCTGTTTCCCAGCTGTCTCGCAGTTGTGTTTTTTGGCTTATCTTTGCCACCCACCCACCATCAAGGTAAAATACATGCAATGTTTTATGAAATACTAAATATGGGATCGTTGCCTTCGACGAGGTATTTTCGCAGAGTTACACAGGCGTGTATGTTATTGTCTAAGTCACTGACTGTTTTTGCGCACTTAAACAAACACTTATATGCTCGTAACACGTGCATTTGTGTAGTTGAAAGAAGATGGTATTAAGAGATCAAATATTTTTTACCCCTAATCTTATAAGAGGGAAAAATGAAATGACTATAACATCCTATAACAACAACAAATCAAAATTTTTTATAGCTTCTATGGTAATTGGTGAAGAACGTCCACTATCTATGATTGATACCAAAAGATTTAAGATATTTTGCAACTCACTACAACCATCCTCCAAAGTTCCAAGTTGGTATACATTGAAGTAAGACATTATGAAGATGTACGAGGATAAGAAGAAAGAAATTTTAAGAACATTGTCACGTATTAAAGGACAGATTGCTATTGTGATTTACAATAGACCTGTGGACAACCGATAATAAAAAAAAGAGTTATATAGTGGTGACAACACATTATGTTGACGATTACTGGACTTTACACAATAAACTTTTGAGGTAATTTATATTATTTAATATTGTTATCATTTACCTTTTTATTATGTTATGATTGATGTTGGTAATATTTGTACATGATAGGTTCATTTATGTACCGACATCATATATAAGTGAAAGGTTAGCAATCATGTTGGGAATTGTTTGATAGATTTTAATATGAAAAGCAATTATCCACTGTAACAGTCGAAAATTGTAGCACGAATGATGCTACAACTAAAAAGTTGATGAATTAGGATACGAGTTGAGAGTTTGCCAGTCGGTAGAAGGTTATTCCATATGTGTTGTTTTGTGCATATTTTGAACTTAATTGTGAATCATGGGTTTGATATCATAAAGGAAGGAATATATTTAGTTTGGAATAGGATTATAGTATATTGGAGTGCAACACCTAAAAGAGTTGAGGAATTTGAAGGAACCACATGACATCTACGCATTCTGACTGTGAAGATGTTAGTTTTGGATTGTCCAATTAGATGGAGTTCAACCTTCAAGATGTTGGAGTCGATAGTCCAACATGTTAGTGTGTTTACTAGGCTCAGACAAACAAATTCTCAGTATACTTACATCTAACTTCGCACTGTTACTTTAGCACTATATGTCAAATGTCGGACTCCGACTCCGAAGCCCGACGGTCTCGAGACACTGGCCCTGCTGAAGCCCGTTCCCGAGACCTGAGCTGTGCTGGAATCCTAAACCT